>JARKHS020002949.1:0-198495 GCA_030143305.2 Amblyomma americanum
AGAGGACTGGGAAGCGGCCCTGCTCGGCTGCCAGGAACTATCGGCCCAACAGGCCCTGGTTCGGCGGACCTGCGCAGCGGTCAGCTATAGGACCCACGGATCCAGGAATGAGGGACTCAGCCTCGTATTGTAAGGAGGCGAGACGCACTAGGGGCCTCTCCCCGAGCACCCCTCTGTAAATATAGCCAAATAAATGCTTTTCACCACCATCACCTCCAATCACTGAGCTCATTTTGATGAAATAAAATGTTTTTCCAATCCAAATCCCTTCCCTCACGACGTGGTTGAGGTGTCCACCAAGAAGTGAGACAGTTACTGCGCCATTTCTTTTCCACAAAAACGCATATTTTTTTCTCCTCGCTTTTTTAACCCTCTCCTTCTCATTCTCTCGGCTCACCTTTTTTCTGAAGATAGTGCCGCCGACGAGATCTCGGGAGTTGCGGCCCACTGTACTTACCTGTCACTGTAAAACGCTACGGCAATGCTGTCTAAAGTTCAGTTTCATGGTAATAGCGGTCATTAAGGTTCCAATTAAGATCTCATTATCTAAAAAGATCGGCGTTGCCAGATTACTACTCAGTCTATTCGGACCGCTGAGTAACTCGGCTGCCTATCGAGAGGCGTTACTATAACGTCTTCCTCAACGTTTAGCAAACATGTGGAGAGGGTGCACATGGGCGTGCGGCCGCCGCTTTCTGGATGGATGGAAACAACTTTATTAGACAAAAAAAATATCCCAGGGTGGTCCCCTACTGGTCCAGGAGTCAAAGGGTTTGTGCTTCACATAAAGTCTGATCCACCAGCCGTTTCTGGCCGGCGGGCTGAGCGGTGCGTAAAGCAGCCTCCCAGGAAGAATGAATGGGATTGGAGAGGGGATGGGTAGTAGTAGAAGTTTATTTAAAAATAAATAAAAAAAACGGAAGGTAAAGAATGTTGCCGGCCGCGGCAATTGCAATCTAACATCTTAAACACCCTAGCTGCAGCCGGCGGAGGTAAAAGGGAAAGAGAGAGGATAGCGAGGAGAAGCATAGAGGGGAGCGATCTCGCCGCTTTCTGGAATGAGTCAACACATCGCAAACGACTCATTGTTTTGCGAGCTCAGTATTTCGCAAATGGGGTTAAATTTGCGGTTTCAGAATATATCGCTAGTAGCAGATTTCGCGACGTTGAATTTGCATGCACCTTATGGTTTGTGGTTTATGGGGTTTTAACGTCCCAAAGTGACACAAGCTATGAGGGGCGCCGTAGTGAAGGGCTCCGGATAACTTTGATCACCTGGGGTTCTTTAACGTGCACTGACATCACACAGTACGTTGCTCGTCTCCTATAGCTATGCAAGACGTAGGTTGCTTGACGTTCACGCTCTAAACAGGAAAGGAGTAAAAAAGGGAAGTAAGCTGTCCTCTACAGAGCACTCCTTTCTATAAAAGTGAGTGCACTAGAGGACAGTTCACTCCCTTTTTACTGTCATGTGGACATATTTGTATTTAGAGTGCCAGGGAACAGCTCCACCCGACATAGTGCTCCACTCTCGCGGACACGATTTCGGCAGAAACTTGGTTGTAGACGAATGGAGGAAACACTTGGGGGCATTGTTCCTCAAAGACTGCATTACTGGAAGTAATAAGAACGCCTGCCGAATTCCACAGCCTCTACCAGGACTTCAAAGTCGCTTTTTTCCCCGCAAAATTGTGTCGTTGAAGCGCTGACTACATTCTGAGGGAAAATCTGACGAAAGCCGTCAAGAGCCGTTACGACTTCTGCCCACGTCTCGAAGACACTTCCTGAAGAGGAGAGTGACTCTAGACAAGGACACAAAGAAACAGAAAATGAACGAAGAAATTCTCAGGTAGCGGGCTTCCCTTTTCCCCGACCCGTGGACTGACAGAGCTATAGCCACGAGGAGCGCACAGGTATCGTAGTAAAACTGCAAGGAATGCTTGTCGGTTCATGTTCTTAGAAGTGTCTTGCATAGAGCTACGGAACGAAACGATGGAGAGTGGCGCTGTCCTGATATGGTTTGTGCGGCCAGTTGCGCTGCTCCAGTCCCTTGTAAGAACAAACGGAATCGTTCAAACGACGGCAGGTTTCTTCGGGAAGAGAACCCGCCCGCGGGGAGTTTCCGCTGCACTTCACCCTGCTAGTAGCGCACAAGAACTTCTAGAAGAATCATTTTTCAATGACTCTCACAACGCACTCACCAAAGAGCCATCTATCGTTCTGAGTTATAAGCGAACATTTTACCCAAACTTTTTGTGCGCTTCGTACTATTTACGAAAATAGAAAAAATAATGTGTTGGCGAAAATTTATTCATTCTTGTATTCTATACTTTTCGTACCTTATTCTGTCCAATCCCTCTTGTTTCTACAGACAGCAGTGATAGTGATCCAATTGGTGCCAGTCGAGAGTCCTAGCACTTCCGTAAAGGATAAATTGTGGTGTTTACCGTCTGCAAGAGACACATGGACTATGCAGTATTCTGCATAGTGCAGGGCTCCGAATGAATTTATATCATCTCGATTTCTTTCATGCACGTTGACATATACACATGAGACAGGCGTTCTTGCATTTCGCCGCAACAGCTAGGGCCGAACCCGCGGCCTTGGGATCAGCAGCCGAATGCCAAAGCCACTGCGGGTCTCCATACACTTTAGTTTTCATCTTATGATAGCCCCACTACAATTACTCTGCTAGCACCACATGATGATGGCTGCTGTGAAGTAGGCAAATACTCCCTGTGCTAAGGGTACCACTATTTGAGCCCTTTTAGCAGACGTCGCTGGCGTGGGCCTTCGTAGCGACTATATCGTCACCCAGCCTCTCAGCAGCCTCTCAGCAGGTGCCGGTCGTTTGGACACTTGCGCACTGTTCCTCCTATTCACCTGCAACGCTCGTTCAGGCTCGAAGTGCCGTCGCTGTTGCCAGGCTTTGCATTCGTTTTTGAGTTAACAGAGCAATGTTTTATTACCTTTGTAACTCGACAGTTTGAGAGCATAACGTAATAGCCGAATATAAAGCATCATCATCATCATCATCATCATCATCATCATCATCATCAAAAACAACAACATCCTCCTCCTCCTCATCATCATTATCATCATCATCAGCCTGAATACACCCACGGCAGGGCAAAGACCTCTCCCATGTCTCTCCAATTAACTCTGTCATTTGTTAGCTGCGCCCACCCTATGCCTGCGAACTTCTTAATCTCATCCGCCCACCTAACCTTCTGCCGCCCCCTGCTACGCTTGCCTTCTCTTGGAATTCGCTCCGTTATCCTTAAGGATCAGCGGCTATCTTGCCTTCGCATCACATGCCCTGCCCAAGCCCATTTTTTCCTCTTGGTTTCGACTAGGATGTCATTAACCCGCGTTTGTTCCCTCACCCACTCTGCCCGCTTCCGGTCTCTTAACGTTACACCTTGTGGGAAGCCTGCTAGATTCCCGCCGTGGCGTCTGCGCGGCATCCCGCGTCGCTCTCTTTTCCTTTCTCCCGCCTCGGGCGGCGGAGAGACGGCTGGTGGCTAATCGCTGTCATTCGGCCGCATCTCCGCCCCCGGCTTCCCAAGGGCCTTTGCCATTGGTGACTTTTGGCGGGAATTCGGGACCCGTTTTGGGTGGTCGTGCGGCGCGCGACCGTCCGAGCGGGGCCCAGAGAGAGAGACCCCTCCGAGACAGCGTAAGGTGCGTACGTTACTGTTCGTCCGGGCCGGCCACTGCCGTTCGGACCAGTTCATACTCGAACTCGCCAGCGTGGGTCCTCGATCCGCCGCGGCTCGAGCCTGTCCAGGGGTCCAACGACCTCTGACAGGTGCACCTTGCGTTGACTGCCCACTCTCTCTCGCAAACGGCCCATCGGCCGACACGAGAGAGATCACAGCACTGCCGCGGGGATAATCTCCTGCAGCGGCGTGCTAGCGGCGCGCATTTCTCTTGTTGTCCCGAGCGCGCACCGGAGCCTTGCTCTGAGCGCGCCCCGGGACGGGGTGACTGTTGAGTGTGTGTATGTACCGCTGGAGGACGGCGTCAATAAACGTCTCCTTCGTGAACTTGGAGGCCTGTTTCTTGCGACGAGCCGCTCTCCTCTCTTCAGAGGTTGAACGCCGCCGCAGCGGTGCCCCAGGGTGCGTGTGGTGACGGCTGATCGGGGCCCTTGGCTCGCGCGAAGCTCGAACCCGCGGTGGGTAGTGGCCTGTGCCTACTGAGAAGCCCACAACCTATCGTTTTTCTTTCCATAGCTCGCTGCGATTTCCTTAACTTGAGTTGAACCCTTTTCGTTGGCCTCCACGTTTCTGCCCCGTGGGTGAGTACATAAAACATAATCAATCACAACTTGAACAAACAGCATGATCAAAAATTGAATGAGAAACTGCAGGGCGCGGAATAGTTACACAATCACTAGTGGGAAAGAAAGAGCCGACTCCATAGTTAACAAAGGAAGGAACGGGAGAACGCCAGGCGAGAGATACTGCTTTGTAATTAATGCGTCCGTCCTCGCTTCTCTTAACAGGTTGAAATAACACGCGAAAATGGGCCAATGGGTTACGAGTCATTTCGTGGGGCTTAGATGAAATCGGGGACTTTATCTGCCAACGGAGCGAGACACTGTGTCACCATCTATACCAAGCGTTTCAGGGAAGGCGGCCATTAATTTTTAAAAAGAGGGTTTTCGAGTTTAGGTTAAGAGAAGCTTTTGCGACTTAGTGATACCAGTGCTGGAGGACGTCTAAAAACAGGCGAATTATGTTAACTAGTGTAGGGAGTAAGTTAATTCTAATCGTCAAATTTAACTATTACCGATAGGCACCTGATTGCAATTCGAGATTTGTAGCCGACCGTTAGGAAGAGCTATATCATTTACTATAATTTCGAAAAAGCGATTACCCTCACCGCTTTGCTGAACTAGCTTGGGCCATTTCTCTCGCCATTCGAAAACCGTGCGCTTGCGGAAGGGCGCTCAGCGACGTCTGTCGAAACGCGTCAATCAAACGCGTCAAAGCCCGAACATTTTCGAAATTTTCAGTCGAAATGGTATACTAATGCGACAGCGTTAGAGCGGACGCGTGGGGGAAAATGCGTGCGCGTTGTTACACAAATTTACGATTGGCTGAGAAGGCTGTGAGGTTACACGTTGAGCCATATGTAATAAAAATGATTAACACTAGCTTTTAAATTGTTACTACCAGGTCGTAGCATGACTGAAATGTCACTGTGACATATAAGGACTAAAAGTAAACTAATTACGCCGAAAAAAAGGGGGGGGGGGTAACAAATTGAGAATTTAACCCATGACGCATGGGCTGTGAGCCAGACATGCTACCCCTAGGACACTGGGGCACTTTTTTTCTTCATTACATAAGAATAAAAAAGCACTGACAGGCTTCTTCTACCTGTGCATAGGGGGGCAAGTTAGCTCAACTTGGCTGAAAGGCGACCTTGCGTGCCTTGCCGGTGTATCACGTGGTTTAGTATGCCTACTGATGCACGACTATGAGTCTAATAGGAAAGATGTACTAATTTATAAAGAATATCGCAAATAACGATTAATGCTGCCGCGAGGCGGCTTTAATGGAAGAAATTGTAATAACAGATAAAAATTTAAATTAGTGGTCTATCTTAGGACGTTGTTTTAGCCTATCAAAATGTTAAGAAGAGTTGAAAAGGAAAACATTTATTTTATCGTTATTTTCTAAAATGCGCTAAATATAGATGACTTCAGGAGTGACAACTTGTATTTAGTTCATCCCAATTCAAATTGCTTTTGCACTTGTATACAAAAAAGCTTGATCTGTGCAATGAAACAAAATCATTTTGAAATTATCACCTGTCACAGTGCAACAGTGGAATGACCAAAAGCAATAAGTTTAGTATAGGCATTTTTTGAGAACAAATGCAGCAGTAACGAAACCGATAGCAATTTTTACTTATTGTGATTTATTGCACAGCTATACAGATAAGAAACAAGTGCATTAAGTTTCAGCAAAAAATCTTGTAGAGGGTCAATCACATTTACATGGAACACGGCTCGGCGTGGCTGCACACACGCGGAGCCCTATTGCGACCAAGCCGCGGTAGCAAACACGTGCAAAGGGGCAGATGACACGAAGCAACACGTCGAGGTCCCTTTTCTCGTGAGCCACTCTGCATTGATTCATGAACAAGTTAGACGCAATGGGACTACGCAGTAAGTGGCCATGCGGAGCCGTGTTCTCTCTTAGTGTGATTGACCCTGTACAGGGATAAAGTTAGGATTTATTGCGTAACAAGAGGGGCGATAAGTGAGTTTCGAGAAAACCGAGAAAGAAGGTTAAGAATAACTACAAATGCCATAAACGAATGCCCAGGACGCTTAATATTTACCGTAAATGTAGCTCGGCTCCTCTATAGTCTTGATTTTCCTTGATTGTACTCATGTGGCAGTACAGTTTTTTCTTGAATTTTTTTTTGCGTCATGAGTACACCGGAAGGAAGATTTCTAGATACGCTTTTTGCTCACCTGCCAGGCAAGCTTTCTGTATGGGCGGACCAGGTTTGATCCCAATGTGCTTGAACACGACAAGCGCCACTATATAGCATCCGATTTCTGTTGTAACGAGATTGTTTACGTATGCTTTTTTTTTCTGCGGCGAAGTTTCACCGCTCGGTGGACAGGAGCCGCTGCGATCGAGAGCACGGTTCTGATATGTGAGAGTGGCATACTTTAGTCTGCCCGCTGGCCTCCAGTGCGTTCCGCGCACCGTGCCCTCACGTATATACCGGTTGCTGCCGCGTACACTTTCAAACCTTTTCAAAATTAGGCTTTTTGGGGCGGAAATGTGGCTTTTGCGGCATAGCATTACCAGTGTTGGCGGACACCAGAAAACCTGTGAATCGTTGTAAGTGGTAAGCTAGTTTTTTATAATCAACTTTTCATCTTGTAGATTTAGGCACCTAGTTGTAATTAGATATGTAGCTAGTCGTTGGTAAACGCCATATCATTTTTAAGAGCGTTAGCTTTTACTCATCACGTTTGGAGATCTCGAGGGGTCTGCTACCACCCTGAGATCACAGCGCCATCTGTGGCAGCAACTAGAAAACAGCACATCTCGCATTGAGACTCGTAGCGCTATCTACAATAGCACTGTAGAAACAACCACCTGCCGCGTGCCAACGATGATGTCACGGTCCAATATGGTGGATAGAGGTGGAACTATGTGAGTATGACGTCAGAGGACGCAATGGCGGCGTAGTTCGGGTTTCTCGAATTCAAGACGGCGGCCAGTAAAATTGGTTGCGCCCTCCCATCCCTTCCCCGCCTCACCAAAAAATATGGCGGAGTGGCCAAGACACAGGCGGTTACTTGCTGGATACTGGAACGTTTTGACAAGAAAAGGAATAGGAATAGTGTGTTGGCTGATAGATTGGAAGACGCGAGGACAGGGGTCCTGTTAAATAGGTGATCGAAGACGGGACAATGGCTTAATGTGCATAATAGTATGCAATGCCTTTACTTCCGTTTCTCGAGACGAGCGGCGCGTTCTGCTTGGCTTTCTTCGTCTAGTAAGAAAAGGAAAACCTCAGACGTTGCTGGCACATACCCACTACGGGGGAGTGGCCAATACACAGGAGGTTAATTGCTGGATACAGGAAAGTTTAGACAGGAAAAGGAGTGGTAATAGTATGTAGTCTGATAGATTGGAAGACGGAAGGACAGGGGTCTTGTTAACTTGGAGATCGAGGACGGGACAATGGCTTAATGTGCATAATAGTATACAATGCCTGTAATCTTTCAACGTCGTACTGACTGAGAGCGGGAAAAAGAAATTAGAATGGGAGTCGCTGCGTTTCTTGAAGAAAATTTTGCACAGCAGAGCGCACACTCCTGTCGCTTCGTCCAAGCAAAGAAGCGCCAATGGAAAGAACAACCGCGGAGGACACAGGCAAGCCCAGTTGATGAAATGGAATTTGCAAAAGACGCTTCCTCAAATGAGAGAAGCGGTGTCAGAACAGCAGGAAGTGATCTATCGTCTCAGGTTCGGCACAAAAAGGGCACAGTGGGGAAGCTGCCAGGCCAGATCTGTGAAGGCAGAAATTTAGAAGGGGAACCCGGCAACGCAAACGCGTGGAACAGACCTATAGTCTGCGCGAGCGCCAGTCTTTGCTACTCCAAGGATGCAGAAGATGCTGATATTCGGGAGATGATGTAAGAGCCGAGGCAGCAAATTCCTGAAATATTGTGTAGCTGCTAAACCTCACCGCAGCTGTATATGCACACGTTGGCAAGACAGCAACAATTGGGCCGCAGAGAGAGGCTCTTGCTAAGGAATCTGCAACCTCATTTAAGTGAAAGCCCATGTGACCTGGCACCCGAAACAACCTTACCGAAGTTAGATGCAGCGTAATCAGGAACTTAAAGAGGCGTAATGCCCGAGACTCAGTGGGTGAGGATAAGGAAGAGCAAATGGACAGAGAGTCTCTCATAACCAGGACCTGGGAAACGGTAGTTTCTAATTTTCGTAAGGCTAAGATTACTGCTAATAATAATTCAACCAGAAAATTTGGAGTGAAGCCAGGAAGACGGAGAGAAAAAGACCAATCCAGTGAAGGCGAAAAAATTCCCACACCAGCCTTTTCGCGATCCTGCGAGGCATCGGTAGCAATAAGAACATGAGAGGGAAAGGACCTTAGGTGGTCCTGAAACAGACCCTGAAGAAGCCGGAAGGGCTGCAGCTTTGCATTCGATGGAAGAATGTCATCGAATTCAATCTGAATGATGATGATGAGTTGTTATACATTTGGCAGACATCTGTGAAATGAATGTTTATGGGATCAAGGAGGGACTGCACGTAACATATCTGCGGAGTATTGAAACGAGACCAGGCGTCACTAAAAAAAGGCGGAAGGTTGCCTGAGAAATATACTGGAAGCGTGAAGAGGTGAGTCGCACAATTTAAAAAATGGTTGAACTGTTAAAAGACGAAATCTTGCTGATAACGATGGGATTCGCGCCTCAAGGTGCAGAACAGCATTGGCGACATATTTTGGAAGCCCTAGAAAAAGGCGCAACGCCTCACGCTCCAACAACACAAGAGGGCGAAGTTTATAGGCAGGAGCTCCTGAGAATAAAACGCACCCGAACTCCAAAATTGGGCGGACGTACATTTTATAAATCATAAGAAGTGTATGCCTTCACATGCCTGACCTAGCACTACAAAGCCTGCGTAGGATGCCAATGGCCCGAACTCCTTTTGCAGAAACTTGCTCAATGAGTGGCCGCCAGGATAGAGCAGAGCCGTATATTACTCCGAGATACTTCACCGTCTGAACTTGAGGCATTATGTTATTTCTATAGACCAGGCAGATATTTACAGGAACAGAAACCGGAAATACTAACAATGCGCATTTCTTCACATTGAGTGACAGATGAATTCTTCCTAACCAGTTCTCAAGAAAATTGAGGTAATTTTGCAGGGTTCGATAAAGAGTGTGAATGTCACCTGCTTATGCAAAAAATGCAATATCGTCGGCGTACACATAAGTTTTCACATATTAAATGCATGGAATTGAGCTTAGAAAAATGTTAAAAACAACAGGTGAGAGAACTGATCCTTGCGGTACACATCTTGCCTGTTGAAATCTCCCTGAAAAAACACCATTATGGCAGTAGTATAATTCTCTATTTTCCAAAAAAAACCAGAAATCCAGGCTACAAAATAGCTTGGGAAGTTCAGTTCCTGTAATCTTAGTAACAGAGTCGAGTGCTCAACGCTGTCGTATGCTTTACTGACATCCAAGGTGACAAGCGCAGCAAACTGTTTTCTATTGCGAGCTAATTTAATACGACTCTGTAGGTCAGTATGAGCACACCAAATTGAAAAACCCGGCCTGAAACCAATTTGACATGGATTCAAGAGGGCATTTTCCGAAATGAATGACATGACACGGCTGAGAAGGACCCTTTCCACCAATTTCACTAGTTTCGATGTTAATGAAATAGGGCGTATGTTGTCTAAAGTTAAGCCCTCCCCTTGCTTTTTAAACAATGGAACTACTTCAGCAAGACGCCACTCATGAGGTATCCAAGGGCCTTTAATAGAATGGTTAACTAGAGCCAACAGGTCTGCAGGAGATTCATTGAACAAAATTTTGATGATAGATGAAAAACGCGATTACTCTCGCCGCTGCGGAGAGAAAAAAGGTGGGTGCATCGTGCAAAAAAAAAAAAAAAAAGCTCTTTCGAATGCATGCAGGCAAAGCAACCCTTCAGTGCATGTAACTAGTCAAAACAAAATTTTGTCGAGCGACAGCGTCAAGGGTAATCACGTTTTCGAAGTTCTAAAAACTGATTGGGCTAATGCTAACGACCGGCTACAAATCTCTAATGGAAACTAGGCACCTAACTCTAGTTAAAAAGTTAATTATTAAGAATTATTTAACCAGCTTACTACTTAACTCGATTGGCCGGGCTTCCGATGTCCGCCAACGCCATGCCGAAAAAGGCAAATTTTTATCTCAAAAAGCCAGTTTTTGAACATTTTTGAAAGTGTTAGCTGGAACACCCGGTATATATTACATCTTGTTTATTATTTATAAAACTTGCAGCGCCCGACGGAAATATTACAGGGGGGGGAGAATACATATTATTTTCATGAGGCCGATGTAAGGAAGAAGAAAAATATAGTTGTGTAGCAATGAAAAAGCAAAAAAAAACAGGGAACCAATAACCAAATTAACGAATAGCAGCAAAAAAAATCGCACCGAACTCAACTCTGGCGCTATCCGTCAGAGGGGCTAATTAAAATGTTATTTAATTTAGGTTTAGGTACATTATCAGGAAGATTCTTACAGTAAACAAGTGACGTCCGGCGCGGGTGACATTTTGTTGCGAAATATTTTCAACCCCCAACTTGCACATAAAGAAACCTCTGGAAATTCGCTGAAGGCGAAGCAGCGGAACGAACAAGGACGCAAGAAGGAAAGGCAACACACGTTCTGACTTGATAATCTACCAATTAACACACACTGCCATTCTACATCATTTCATCCGGTACAAAGCTCCACAGTGCCTTGTCTCATTATTCTGGAATAACCAAGGGCCGTATTTCTTAACGACCGATTTTTTCCCATTCATTTGGTTCTTTGTCAGTGGTCGCTGATGCCAATGACGCATACCGTGGAAGAAGGCGTCAAGCTGATCATGACGGAAACGCACCCATGATGCCCCTTACTTCCATAAATGCGTCCGCACTCATGTTGCACAGACGAACTGATGCCAACGCCGGTAAATGACAGCTCGACGACACGGTTCACACGCCTGACCAGCTTAATCGCGTTAATGAAGCCTCGGCGAAGACACTGGGCGTCGGTTGTGTGAAGAATTGGCGGAGCGTGGTTCCGGCCCCTAATACCGTGTTCGAATCTACGATCCGGAGCAGCTCTCCGGATCCGCGAAGGAGCAAGGTATTCGCCATGGGCCAATCAGAACTCGCAATTTGTATGCAAATCGTCCACTGAAACGCGCTCTTCGGTTTCTCGGAGCAAGAAAACTGTTCTAGACCGCCCATTGGAGTGCAGCATAAGCCGGAATGAATGTGGCTGCAGAGGGGCGGCTAGCGGCGGCGCCGCGTCCAGACCGGCCCTTTCTGTGATTGGCTGTTTCTTTCCCCACTTACTATTGCTTTCGTCTTGATGACGTCATGACCAAATGAAATGGAAAATGAAAGGGACCGTTAGAAAAACACGGTCCCAGGTTCTGTCACCAGTCCTATTCGTGTATATTGGGTACAAGCGGTGCAGACTGCGGTCATTACAGAGTGGTCGCTCGGGTTCAGCGGCTACCGCCGTATGGAGCTAGGCACGGAAATGACAGGTTCAGTACTCAACCACAGAGACAGCAAGTTATAGGAGGAGAATTCATAATACGCGTCAGTGTGCAACGGCTGTGATACGGATTAAAGAACACCGGGCCGTTGAAACCTAACCGCAGGAAGGCTTTTATTTCGGTCGGCGTCGATTATGAGAAGGCAGATCTGAGATTCTGCTATTTTGATATGCCCATAAAGTGAAAGTTCAAAAGTTGAAAAAAATATTTGGTGAATTCCATGAATTGCGACAAGTATTTTGTTTTCCTGGCGGCCTCCGTAATGACTAATGAAGTTGGGGAGACTCCAGGCCAGTAGCACGGCCTGTTATTTTTTTTAATTTCCACAACTAAAGTAATTATTTTGAAAAAAAAAACCCTAGCGCAGCAGAACAACACCATGGCCGCTGTTTTTTTCTGTTCTCTGTGTTTTCGTCTTCTGCTGAGCTACAGTGTTTTTCAAGGCTATGACCAACTAGCCACATCACTAAAAATAATTGCCGTCTATAAACACGAACGTCGAAAATGAGTGCATTAAGAGGGTTTAAAAGGGCGCTCAACGTTTTACTAGTTTAAATATCTGCTCCTACATCCAAAAAGGTACGCCATAAAAATCTAAAATGCCTCTTAAAATCACAGCGTATTTATTATAAACGGCCAAAAATTAATCTTATTGTCAGGAAAACGAAAAGAAACTTACAATCACACCCACGCAGAAGGTGACGTGGAAACGTTTGTTGTCGTCTGCGTTGTCGGTTGCGCTTCTTTTTCCTAGGCAAACTAAATGAAAATGGAAACAAACTAAACAAGAATGGGATGACTGATAGGTGCTTGGATGAACAAAAAGGAAAAAAAAACAGGAAGGGAGAGGAGGAAGCAATTATCGCAATGACTGCGCATTTGAAAAATTCGTTTCGTCACAAGCGTGTTGCTGTCCGTAAACATTGTAAGATAGCTTATCTGGCAACCACGCTCAGCGAGCTTTTCTAACGATCTCTCATGTCGGCTGTTGTAATTATTTGCGCTATTTGATTTCCCCCCTCTCAGCAAACCTTGTCCCTGTTTTTGTTTCTTCTCGCGTTTATTGCGACCAACGGCGCGCGTCTCAAGGACTGGCCCCAAGAATTTGTGTCAGTCTGAGCGCAGCACTTTGCATTGCGAGCCTTCACCTGTCAAGCGGCGTTACGTAACGACGTCAGCGAAGAATAGTCGACTGCCGCGAAAACGTGCTTACCGCAACCGCCGCTCGTGCGGGGACTACAAGCTTGTCCCGCGTCCGCATCGAGGAGGAGAACACTGGTTTGCATTGGAGGAAGATTCGCCAATAGGACGGCTTCAAGAGGGTCTGCATGCATGCCGCGCTTGCGCGTACTCGAAAACAAGTCACGTTTTACTTGGTGCCTAGTGGTGTTTTTCAGATGGGATTAAGGAAAATCCTGTGCGGCCTAAGAGCGCTGCCAATTAAGTTGCCAGGAAAGATTTGTTGCCAAAGGGAATCGGGTTTGATACAATGTTATTTTCCTCAAACTCTTGCCTTAGTTAATCGATACTCCGAGATATTTGTACTCTTTTAGCCTGGGTATCAGACGCATATATATCTTTAATATTTAATGAATAACTCTGAAAGCCTGCCTTAGCTAGACTGTAAGTAACCGTAAATGTTGTCTTTCACAAATAGCGACGACAAGCTGAATATCTCTATGAGTGTCAGCGGATAATGCAATGCCACCATCTTACATTAGACCTGGAAGAGGTTGTGCCATTGACCCATGGTGTCCCTTTTACCAAAACCATAAACCATTTTCGAGCAATCATACGCTACATTTACTTCTTTCCCTACCCATTACACGTAATTACTGAGCACGTACCAACGTTGACAGACCATAACTCTATCGCAGACCTTTCTGGATCTCTACTGGTTGGTTATTTCTTCCCATTTGACGAATTTTATTTTTATATAAGGCCTATACTTTCATGGTATAGGCACTGCCACGAGACGGCACATGAGCTTGCTGCTTACTGTGAGTGAATGTGTGTATGGACTGTAGCACTACAATGGCCGATGTTCTACTGTGACTGAATATGTTCATAGATGGTGACTTCTGGAGTGGACTGTGATGTGGACTGTGTGGATTGATTGTGTGCATAGATGGTTTCTGCGGGAGAGAATGTGTGCTATTACAACAGACTGTGCGCATAGCGGGGTAGATGCGACAGGCTTTAGGACATTGTTAATATAGAAGAGACGCTACGGTGGAGCAACTGCCGGCAGATAAAGCAAGGCTAACCCCACCTGTAGCATTTAACACCTCAACTCAACTCACTCAACTCTTGCTGCTTACGTTATCGTACGCGCTAGTAATTACATGGTGTTCATATAATAGTGGTCTGTTCTTCCCCGTCGCTGTCTCTACGAGTTGTGCATGCTCCAACGGTTCATCATGTATTAGCCTGCCAGCTTTGAAACCATTATGCCCTTCCCCTAGCGCAAACAGAAGTGCTTTAATGCTTTTATTGCAAAATACACACAGCCGACCGTATTTCAAACGTTCTGCGTCATTGAACGCCCACTTTAGGCTATCGTGCTGGCCTCAAGTAGTCGTCCTACTCCTGCACTACTAATAGAAGTACAGAACTTTATTAAAGGCGCAAATTAAGTGCACCGTAGGTCGGTGGCGTGACGTATCAATGCCAGTCGGTCCCCCGGCGGAGAAGACTTCAGCCAGGCACGCCAGGAGACGGGGGGGGGGGGGGGGGGTAGTGTGGGGATTGTATGGCGGTGGGGCAGAAGAGAAGGCCCGCTAAGATGAACTCTATCCCGAACGAAACCACCCTTCTGTGGCATGTGTTGGACCGTTCTGTAGATATGGGCCACCTCAAAGTACATTGCTTTTCTAAGGCTCCAAATACTCCTGCTATCTCTTTAACCAGTCAAACTGCCAGCCAAACTGCATTCTTTGTAGCTTTTTCCCCTTGTTTTACACCACAACCTTGTACCTTCTTGTTTGTGAAAATAAATCAATTAGATCAAATCAAACCTCGGCTTCCTAGTCTGAAACCTCCTGTGTGGGGCAGCACCAATCAGCAGATGCAATGCTGTCACTTGCAACCCGGTCACTATTTCCGCGATTTGCACGCAAATTGTGAAGTCTTGCAAAGCGTTGTTTAGCTCTTTCCGGCCCATAGACGAAATGACCGGGAAGCTCTGATTTCTTTTTTCCAGTTATTGATCTTTAACATCGTCTGTCATACGGCCTAGCATCAATGAACCAGAAAAATCAATCCTTAATTGTACGGATGAACCTACACGTATTTGTGGTTTGGGTTTTTATTAATGAAACTGTCTTCATCGCCGAGATCAGATACAAGTAATTGCAGGAAATTTAGTTAGAAAGCGTAAATGAGCTTCTTTTACTGCGGAGGCGCAAGTAGACGTCTCACTTCTCCCCTGGCATGTGCGGGTCCGTGAACGGAAGGCGGGAAGTCTTCAGGCATGCGCGCTTCTGATGAAGCGATGAGGGGCCCATTTTAGGGTGTTCTTCAGCTAAACAGGTGTATTTTCTAAACCCTCAAAAACACTTTTACTAGTCCAGAACACGAGGTATGTTGCCTTATGGTCTGAAATGAATATATTATGTCCCCCCCCCCCCCCCCTTCCCTGGTTGTTCAGGAAAGAATTAGGCCCCCCGCCAGGATCCCAAGCTTGAGGCACAGTGCTGATTCAGACCCTAATTAATCTATGAAAAAGCTTCCACTACCGTGTAAGACACATACGCTTTCTCTTTCCTCCATACTGCGGCGTTCGCATCTTTTCGGCTGCCGCGGCCTGCTTTTCAGTCACCATTTCGCCATAGCTGCTCTCGATGACCTTGACCGACTGAAATCAGTTGACCTCGTCGACCACGCTTGTACTAAAACATCCGCATGATTGTACCGGTGTTCCCACCGTTCCAAGCACCAATGAAGGTTACTGCCAGCTTGCTTTCTACTTTTCCAGCCTCTCCGACGTTCAACAGCTAGGGCCATCTGTGGGTACATATACTCACTATTTGTTTCGCACTTGCTTTAAGCCCCCGAGATCCGCGTTGGCTGTTTTAGGCTTACTTCGGACGCGCTGCGCGTTACGCACGGACCACCCATTGTTTTATTGTGTCGGTAGCTGGGCACTTAAATAATCACTCTATCTGCATTTTGTGGGCACGTCACGTAGCGTATTACCATAACGTTGCCGTATTATACGCCGCCATCGGGAACTGAATGGGGTAGCTCTTAAAGGCAGAACCTTATCCAGTCAGGCTAGCCAAGTTGAGATGCTTCAAGAGAAATTGGACGTTAAATGAGACGAGACACACAGTGTGACAGAATGGGCATCTATTCTGTTTCCGGCGTCCACTTGACAGGAGAGAACGTGTAGTTTACAGTAGAAGTTATAAACAGCACTGGGCTTATGAAGCTGAAACGAAAAGGAGGAGGAGGAAGAACAGGAGGAAAGGCGAGGAGGTTACCCGGTAGATATAGTTGGTTTTTGGGGAAAGGAAATGGCGCAGTATCTGTCTCATATATCGTTGGACACCTGAACCGCGCCGTAAGGGAAGGGATAAAGGAGGGAGTGAAAGAAGAAAGGAAGAGAGAGGCGCCGTAGTGGAGGGCTCCGAAATAATTTCGACCACATGGGGATCTTTAACGTGCACTGACATCGCACAGCACATTGGCGCCTTAGCGTTTTTCCTCCATGAAAACCCGGTAGATGAAACCAGTTTGCTACCCTGCACTGGGGGAAAGGGATATGAAGGTGATGGAGAAAAGGGAGTGATAAGAAAAAGCAGAAGGCGAAAAAGCATCGGCAAAGTCACAGCCTGTCTGTCGTGCAGGCCCGAAACTCTTAAGAACCGCAGGAGGGCCTGGCAGGCCTTCACCGCCGATGATCACCGCGGCTCAAATGAAAAACTGTTTTCACTCCCTCCTTTATCCCTTCCCTTACGGCGCGGTTCAGGTGTCCGATCATGGTCACTGGGCACATTGCTTTGGCGTCAAAAATGAATGAATACTATTAATTTCCGCCTGCCCAATGACCCCGATCCCTAACCAACAAACAGATGAAGACAAATCTGACACATATTAGTTCTCATTGCGGGGTCCGAGTCGATACTAGCCTGCTAGAATGCATAATCATGAAAATCAGTTGCCCCAGGTAGCTAACTTTGTAGGGCTCGCTTTAACTCCGACTTTAGCCCACAGCGTAGTCTTCGTCGTTTTATGTCAGGAGACATTACTAGTAACTTGCTCACGTGGAATTTGCAGACTTCGGTACTCGTCACATTCACACCTGAAATGATAGCGTGAAAAAAAACAAAGGCATTTCCTTTTTGCAGCCCTTGCAGCCGCCTTTCCGTAGTAGACCAGCCTCTAAGGGCCCGTTCACACTTACCCAGAAGTCCGGCAGCGAAGCGTATTCGGCCGCTATTGACACCGACGAAGGCGGAAAGCGACGCGGCGAGGCCGATCAGTCAGGACCGATATCCGTCGCCGGGAAAATTCCGCGGCGGCGACAAATTATGGAGGCGCCGTTCGAAGCAGTACTACTCGCTTTGGAATCAATCCGTCGTTGTTGCTGCCTTTTTCAGTGCGTTCACTGGTCATAAATGGGGCACCGGTCTTTCGCTAAATATCACCTCAGCTATAAGAAAACGTATAAGTGATAGATTTGCTTTATTTTTGATTTACAGTGATGGTTCTGCCACTACTGGAGCGTCGCTTTGTTGACAGTAATGGTTCCGGCCCTGACGAGCAGATGGCGCCACTAACCAGGCCTTATCGTTGCGTGTCTGTTCGCGTACACTGAACTAAAGGTGGGAATGTGCCTCCGTTTAACGTGCGTAAGCGTGCATACGGTTATGTTACACAGAAGGGATTTATGCTTTTTTCTAACCATATCTATGCACGCCGCGATCGGTGACATGGTGGCCGGGAAGTGTGTGGAAAAGCGAGAAACAGCAGCGGCGCGGCGGTTCCGCCTCGCCCGGGTGCCAACAGATGAGAGCAAGTCCTCGTTTTTCTGGAGAGCGAGTCCATCTCGTTCGCCGGATGTTTGTACAAGCGTGAACGCACCATAAGAGTTGTTGCGATGAACAACACGGCACAGATTCAGTTCCTGGCCCTGGTGGTAGCCTTTTCATATTTTTAGACGAGCCAGAACGGATGCATACGATGTCCTCAGCACTTCCATAGCACAGTGTGCTGTACTTTAAAGCCCTTAGAAGTTCATACTTGCCTACCTAATTAAATAAAATTGCCTATATTTTTCACTAATTACAATAACTATTTTTGTTGCGGTGCAAAAGCGGGTGCGCAAGGATTGCGAAAGGCGCCTTCATTTTGGACAAAGCATAACAGGTGTAGGTCCAACGGCAGCTCCCCAGTATTTCCAGTTTTGCGTCTTTATTTCCGCAATGATTAACCAGTGCGCGATTTCCGTTTAAACACTGATATGCAGCCTTACAATAATTCCTGGCTTACTAGTTGCCAGAACGTAGTATAAAAAAAATAAGAGCATCGCATTGCGGGGACTAGACATGCAAATACTGAAATAACGGACATCCCTTCAGGGGTTAACTTGTTCTCTTTCCAGTAATAAAGCTCCCACCACCACCACCACCCCGGAAGATAAGAAAATGGGAACATAATAAAAAAACTGACACCAAGCGGTGACAACTACAAGAAATAATAAGGCAATCAGACATAAAGAACCTCAGGTGCAAGGCATAAGAGTTATCGACGCTTAACTCAACACGAAAAATAAAAAAATCTCACCTTTACATAGGAGTATACACGGGAAAAAAGGCAGAAGAAGACATTGTTTCGATCCTAAACTATGTGATCGACGAGGTTAGTGTTTCGCCCATGTTAGAGGGGAAAAAACTTCGGAAAGATGGCTACATATACGGAGTTCACCTCGATCCAGAACGAATGGAGCCAATCTGTCGAAATGGCCGGAACGAGAGTGAAGACAGACGACCGCCATTGACCGAAATAAGTGGTCCCACTACTCTACACTGCTTCATACGCGAGAAGCCGTTTATCTCAGCGCGCTTCCTGCAGCACAGACAACGCCAAAGGGTATGCAAATGAACTCGCGGCATGCGTCGGCACGCACGAGCCACGACCAGTCCCCTCTTAACGCAATGCAGAACACGGTTTCACGCGCTTCTGCTTTTGACCGGGCCCGCCGCTGTCGGTCAGCGCGGCAAACTTTTATCGACGCGTATATCCGGCTCCAGTCCTTGTAACCCCCTTCCCAAAGCAAAGCCCATCCCGGACCATGAACGCGTCACGGCGCATGATAATAATACGGCACGAAGAGAAGGGGGGGGGGGGGGGGGGCAGCGACGCGGAGCGCGTCTTGTATCTCACCGAGAATGAGATTATCCTTTCCGGGCCCTGTTGCGGAGCTGCTCGAGATGTCTCAAGGTTCCTTCCGTACGGGATAATACGTACACACGAACACACACGCACATGCACGCACAGACACCGGTCGCGCGGTGTGCAATTACCCAGGCCACACGTTAATGCCCCGAGAGTCGCGGCCGACGTATAGCGGAAAGACGCAATTATACAAACAGCCGCAAAGCGCAGCTCAGCCGTCGTTGCTGTTGCTGAGATGCAAGGTCGAGCGTCGTCGTCGCCCCCTTTCCCGTCGGGCCGCTTATCGTCTATTCCCCCCCCCCCCCCCCCCTCCCCCTTCGTCGTCCGCGCGATGCGGCCATTATAAACACAGCCTTTAAAGCCCATACATCATGGCCGTGCACGCAAGAGGGAGAGCGCAGCTCGCCCCAGACGTCGCTCGAAGGTTGCGCCGCCGACTCCGCAGGTCGCTGTGAAAGAATGAACGAACAGAAAAGATGAAGCGTGCGCGAGTCGGAGAAAAAGAGAGTGCGATCTCGATTTAAGATGGGGACTGTGCGATCCGAAACGAAAAACGCGAGCCTGCGAATGAGCCCCTCTCTATGTGGCACATGCGTGCATGTTCGCTCGCGCGAGCTTTGACTTTGATCCACATAAGGCCGCAAGTGGGTTAAGAAAAACCGGCCTCCTCAACCTCTTACTCCTCCTCCTCTTCCACATCTTCCTTTTAACGCTTTCCCTCTCTCTCTCTCAGTGCGTCTCGGAGTTGATGGTCGTCTTTCTTTTCCCCGGCTGCTCGCTCGGACAGTGCGCCGTTTCGCTGTGGTAGGATCTGAATCAAGGATCTCGCAACGAGAGTGGGGGCTCTCTTTTGTTTGTTTACTCGATCGCTTTGCCTCTCCTCCATCCTTCTTGGCGGGAATGCATTATCCGGGAGGCGAAATTGCGCTGTCCCCTGCAGCGTTGCAGTCGTACACGAGGGGTTGTCAGTCTCATTGGCGAGACGCCGGGAAGGAAAGCGAAGGTAACGGAAGGAAGAGAGAGAGGCGGGCTATGTTGCGTCCTTTGTGGCTGACGCGTCTCGCGGCGTTGCGGGCCCTCCGAGCCAAGTCGGTCAAAGAGCCCGCTGCCGGGGCCTAGTTAGGAGCACCCAGTCGCCGCCGTTGCTGCTACCGTGTGGACGGATGTTTGTGAGTGCGCTGGCATAGAGGAGGGGGGGGGGGGGGGGAATGGTGACTTGGGGGGGGGGGGGAGGTGTTAAGGCAATGCTCGCTCTTACTCAAATCCTCTTCTCTCCCTCTCGCCGAGCTTTTATATTCGAAGCAGGCGAAAGTGCTGTCCACGTCATGGAACGCAAACCACGCCTATGTAATACAACGAAGCCGGCGAGGGCGCTAGTCCGTGGCCGGTAGTATAAAAAGAGTTGGTTATCCAGTGTTGGGACGCAGATCGGAGGTGCAGCTCGGAGTAGTCGCTTGTTTGGCTGTGTCGGCTCCGCTGAAATCCCACAAGGCATCACCATGGTACGTCACCGTCGTACGCGCACTTCCGCTTTGGCCGGCTCTCTGCTTGGGTACCGAGAGTTTGTTTTCCGGTAGACGGAGCTGCTGGGACGATTTCTCCTCGGGAATTTTCTCGTTGGGTGCTCTGAATGTGGCGGCAATCATCCCGAGGAGTAAGCTCGGCACCATAGAATCCCTTTCTATCGGAAAACTGGGCATGACTTGTTCGAAACAACAGCAATAGAGCGACAGTTCAAGTGCCCCTTTTCTAGATCACGTCTGAGAACCTTTCCCTCGGTTGTAACTCTACAGTAAACCGCACTGGAGTGCAGCACGTACTAATGTACCAGCGCCTACCGTGGTAGATTTACCTACTCCTTGCACACCGCAAACCACTCGTTGCGGAAACCAACAGGAAGTAAGCTGGCATGGCCGGCCGGCCCGTGAACACAAAAAGCTGAGACAGAAGCTCAGCAGTCCGGCTTTTACGCGTGTTCAGAGTTATTTCCAGCCTTTGTTTCTTGTTTCTTGCGACCTCATTCACGCGTGACAATATAGGCTCCGACGGAAGGGCGATGAAGATTAGTGCGTCAGTGCTTCTAAACGTCTACTCACGCACAGTGCAAGCGGTTTCGCGACACTCTTTGCTGACGCGCAGTTCTCGATGGACAATACCTGTTTAAGGAAAATCACTGCGTTTGTATTCGTGAAAGAAAAAACCCATTATATTCTTCCAGGCGCATTCCAATCTATTCAGTGCGTGGAGCCCTGCGGGCTTCCTAGCTGTCCGGATAAAGCGGGTTTAATACGCGAGCTTTATTTATAAAGCGTACCAGGTCGCAGTCTTAAAGTGCACGGAAGCGCAAGCTTAAGCGCAGAACCCATGCCTCGCATTTCCAAGACGCGAGGCCACTGGGCGCAAGTTATGCGTATACATAAATACTTTCGTATACGACCATATTACAATATACGGGCATATAAAACGCACGAGTTGACGCGATGCAACAGAATACAAAAGTAAATAAGCGGCTTCAGTGCCCTGCGGCGCTGCATCTTCCAGGATTATTTTTGGCACGCAAGTACACTCGCGACAACTATGTGTGCAACGCGTATACGTATACTGTACGGGCCCATAACGGATTGCGTCCAGCCCTCGAGGCGCACTTGGAATTGAACAGCGATGCACTCTTATCCCGCGACGTCCCTTCGGAGAACGGCGGCCGAGTTCTGCAATCCTTCCGCTCTTAGCCCCGATTTATTTTGTCAGCCCAGATATAAGTATATACGATACGACTGCGCAGAGCGCACGCGCGCCCCTCACTGCGGTTCCTGCGTACGCTTCGATTTCGGGGGAAAAAAAAAGGCGGGGGGGGGGGGGGGCAGCGTGGCATACAGCATGCGAAGCTTCTCCATAGATGTCTCGCCCGGATGCGTCCCGCTGTTCCATTTATAGGCATCTTCTAGGAAACGACGGGCCGCCACCGCCTTTCCCATGTTTCCCCATTCCTCGTGTAACTTATTCCCATCTTTTTTATATTTTTTTTTTCTGCTGGGCGCTTACCCTCTTTGCCTCCGTCTTCTGCGTTTTGAGTGGCTTTGCATTTCGAGAAACAACGCAGATAGGGAGCGTGTACGTTCGAGAAGCTGCAGTAGACGCAAAGGCAGAAAAAAAAAGGTGGAAAGCCAGCACGTGCAAGGCAAGTTCTTGGGGCTTCTGTACAGGCAAAAGCTTCGGACCGTTTGCGGATTATTATTGTTTCGTTTTCTTTCTCGTGCGTTTTACTGGCCCTTCCGAAAAGTCCAGTTCTTCGCTTCTGTGCAAGATCGCACCACCATGTGGAGCCGTTCGGCGTGTGGCAGTGGCAAGGGGGAAAGAGAGGGGGAGAGTAAAAATGCGTTATGGCAGGTTTTTATAACCGGAACACGTCTTCTCGTAAATACAATGGCGAGGTTCGGGCGTTTGGCGCGTGTGCTGGCCAGACTTTGCTCGCAGGCGTTGCTGCAGGCATACGAACGGTCGGCTTGACGACGAAGGAGAGAGAGAGAGAAAGAAAAACAGAGAGGGGGGTATGCTCTGTCTGGCGCGGCAAGTGAGCGGATGTGACAGCCAAAGAGCGAAGGCGCAGGCGGCGGCCCATGGGTTGTCGCTGGATTGGGCCGCCGCTCCGAACATTTTATCTTCGAGACAAACGCGGTTCTAGTTTATGCGTTCCTCGTGGCCTCTCCGGCACTTACTTATTGTTTTTGCGCTTTCTTTTGGTGTGAATAGTTTACGGCGCAGACGTTTCACTACAGAGTCGATGCAGCGCGCAAACAAGGTTGGACTTTGATCAATTCCTGTAGGAGAGGTCAGATGGCAGCTTTTGGCAGGCGCTTTACGTGAAAAGCCATTCTACTCCATACTTATCAAGAACAGACAAGACATCTGTAAACTAGTTTTTATGCTCGAAACTGTGCGCCTGACATTGAAGGCTGGTTTTTAAGGCTTTCATTACGCAGCACCCATCTGTTTGCTCCGCTGGCAACGTTTCAAACAGGGTCGTTTTACATTTCATCTCCACCCAAGGGTTCCCGGTCGCAGTGGTGAAATATTAGACCTCCCAATCTCGGTGAAAGCAGCGAGCCGATCCTTTTTATTTCGCTTGGCACTGAGTCATATAGACGCCTGCGCCTAGCTAAGCCAAGGAACATGCGCTGCAAGGACGCCCAGAAAGTTTATAGCACTCTTAAGTATCGCAGTATCGGTATATGTGTTGAAAATGTAATGATCACAGGCCGCATTGCTTGTAACAGCAGCCGTCGTCGGCCGACATGGGAAGGTTGTGTGAACGACCCTTACTGTTTTGAAGCTCTATAGACAGCGACAACGACTGCTTTCCTTAATGCAAGAAGCTCGTGGTTTTCGGGGATGTCATGTGAGCCTGACACTGAATGTCCTGGTAATGACTTTGGCAGCATTCAGCAACATGCGGAATGGCACCCGTAGCTTTGGCAAATATTGCACGCTTCATGTCCTTTTACAGGATCCTCTTGACATCGTCTAATATAAAGAGGCTTGCCCGAGTTCTATTTCTACCCATTTCAAACACCTCTCAACGCTAGAAACGGTTAGACGTTAAAACATGACGGCAGATCCCACGGAAAGCTGAACTGTTCATTGGATCAGCATTTCTGGCATGACTGTCCCAATGGGACTTATCCTATCACTCCAGAAGGATTTACGGAGCAGTGTTTCACGGTTTGTCGAGTGTATCGTGAGAGTCGCAAAACATGCTTCACTTTCCAACGCTTCGGCGAGAGTACTTGTATTCGTCTGGGCAAAGCGTTTATCATTGGCGGGGTTTAAGTAGGGCCTTCACACCAGGAGGAAGGCCCGGTGAGGGGGCTTTCCTCCTCGGAGTGAAGGCCCTACTTAGACTCCGCCAAAGATAAACGCTTTGCCCAGACGAAGACGAGTCATCTTGCCGAAACGTTGGCAAGCAACCTGAGGCTCTCCCTCTCTTCTTCACTTCGTGAGTGTCATTAAGTCATCTGCCTGCCCTCTCTCTGCCATACTGAAATATTGTTGGTGTTGTCCCGCAGAGGACCCTGTGCCTGGCTCTCCTAGTTCTGACTTTGGCCGCTGTGGCGTACGCTGGCATCTTTGGCGGCGGCGGCTACGGACGCGGTGGCTTCGGCGGTGGCTACGGAGGCGGTGGCTACGGAGGTGGTGGATACGGAGGCTTCCGTGGAGGCTACGGAGGCGGTGGATTCGGAGGCTTCCGCGGCGGCTACGGTGGCGGCGGCTTCGGCGGCTTCCGCGGCGGCTACGGAGGCAAGGGCTGGCACGGATAAATGCCCCGCAAGCCTGGGGCAAGCGCGCGCAAACGCCACCATGCGTGCGCCTTGTACATTTCTCGGAATCGATTGTTTTTGTTGATAAAAATATACGAAAAAAAAGCACAAATTTGTGGTATTGTCTTTGTCTCTTTTCTAGTCTGAAAAAATGCAGAGGGCTGCTTCAGAACTGCTGCTTCGCGGACTAATAATGTCTGGCTGGATAACGTCATCTTTTCATGGACTAATCACGAACGGAGCTTAAATATAGAGGGAATGCGGATACAGTAGATGCTTCTCGAAGGCAGAAACGCACGAAGTCTCGAAGTTAGGACGAAGACGACATCAAGTGATAGAGAGGGAAAAAAAAATGTAAAGGAACGTCCTGTAGGGTGTTACTACGTCAGGGCAGCGCAGACGTGCTTATGCAGGTCCTGCAGGTTTTGTGCTGAGAGCTAGGGCTGGTGAAGTATGTCAGTGGAATCGTGACAGGGGGTGGACGAGGGTGATTTCAATGCGTGAGTGAGAATGCTCGAGTGGTGTAATTCGGGTATCTTGAGCTGTATCTGCTGCGGATGTGGCTGGGGTGCATTATATGAGGAAGCAGCTTCCGGGGGCCCATACTCGGCAGAAATGAACAACTCACTCACAGTCACAGAAAACATCGTTTGCGATTTAATACACCCTAGCTTACGATACTTTGCACAATAAGGTTTATGAGATCCATGTCCACAGGCAGCTGTTCCTCTCATAGATGAAGGAATTTCGGCATTGTTTCGCTGAATCTTCTAGAACCTCTGTTTGACTGAGCTTTGCCATGAGCAGCGCCCATATTTTTGCGGAATGACGAATGATCACTCAGACTAAAAGGCGCAATGATAAACAGGAATGGAATAAGCGTTTTCTAGTGTTCGTCCTTGTTTGGACGGTGCTGTTCAGTTCTGCTCTGTGCACGACCCTTCATGAATAGAAGGGCAGAAACTAAGCCCGAAGAAAGGCATACAAGCTTTAAACAAGTGATTGCGGTTTTTTGAAATGATAAAAAAACAAAAAAACAAACAAACAATGAAAACAGTGTCTCTCCCGATTTCGAAAGCGCAGCTGCGCATAACTGCACACAATGATTTCAATAATGGATTGACAACAACGTTCGCGAATGTTTTTACTCGTTCAGAAGACAGAAACAGCAGGCTTACATAGCACGCGAGCCAAATTTCTTTCGTTTTTTTTGGCTGACGAAAAAAAAAGACAAAAAAGTCAGTTTCAGAACGACCTAAACAGAAAAATGAGTACAGATGTGCATAGCTGTGACTTTTACTCACACAAGCACTGAATGGCAGACATCTCAAGGCATATTTCTCTTACTTAAAGTTATTAATTTTCAAGCATAGTCTGGTGGAGAGGTGCATTCGGTTAGTTGGTACGAGCCCAGATACATGTCTCGGCTGTTAGTTGTAGATAACAAGATACGCAGGCAAATCAATAAGTGCTGAAACACCTTGCTACAATCAGTGATCCGAGTTATTACCATATACCGCATACACGAAGGTACGTGGCCTGTCGCGTTACTACGCGTTCGTATTTCGGGCAGAGGGTCGCGTCTACGCCAACTTCAATGGCTACTCTGTCGTCATCAGCGGTGGCTGGTGCCCCAAGACGAGAAAGTCGCGCGAAACTTGGACACAAAAAAATTTGCGCATTAATCCAAAATATCTCGACGGATTATTTTCTTTCCGCGTGTGGCTAATTGATTCGCCGAGTCAAAAAGCTCGGCGGTGCTAGATAGCGTTCGCCACTCGCGGAAAATGTGCGAAAACGCACGAGGCCCATTAGACGGCTGCCCACTCATTTTACAAAGCACTTTCGTCGATAGCCTGACTGCCGCTCATGTCGTTAGGCCGCGCAGCCGGGTGCCTGGCTCTACATGGGGCACCCGCTAAATAGATTTCTCCTCGCTAACAAAATACATCGGCCGGCAGCGGACCCGGGAAGCGCCACCGGCGTGACGAAACTCTCTCCCTCTCCTGGTCACACTCTCCCCTCCACCACGTTGGCGAACCTGCTCGTGAACGCGCGGTCAGCGGAAGAAACTTGCAGCGTCGTCCTCGCCTTTCACCCTCACCACTGTTGCTCGCGCGTTCGTTCGATCACGTGATTCGTGACGTCAGTACCATCAACGACAGCGTCGACACCTTCAGCTCTCTGTTTTGAACTTTCCCTATAGGCTGCTGACTCGCTACAGTATTCTACTTCGTGTGGGCTCTACACTCTCTACAGGTCGGGTCTCGCAGGGCAGCAAGGCGACACTGTGCTGGCAGACCACCGGGGCCTGGATGGTCCAGTCGAAGGCGCCAGTCGCACAGGTCCGCACAGTCGAGTTCCATGGTGCACCGCAGGCTGCACTCACGCTGCGCCACGCTTCTTGAAACGCGGCGCGTCGGCAGGCTAATCTAAGGTGGCAGCCGTGTCGTAGCCGGTGGCTTCCTGCAAAAAAAAAAAAAAAAGTCTTGACCGGGCGTTGAACTAACATCACAGGCATTTCAGCGTCTGTTGTCCATGGGGTCAGGTTGTTTAAGGCGGTCATGGTTATTTGTATGGGGCCTCATGGGCTACACGTCACGTGAACCAGCGACAGTCGGCCATGTGACCTTGATATGTGTTGAAGTTATATTACGTGGACTCTTACCACGAGATGCTAGGGACGATTGTCCCGGTTATGTATACGAGGCTTAATAAGTAACATGACCTATCAGTCACATGATTTAGCGGGCACATGGCAAATGACGGCTGGTCATACCATCTTTATGTGTGATGACGCCATTGCATGCGGACTACGACACCGAGATCTTGGGGGGCGGGATCAGGGTCATGTGTGTATGACGCTTAATGAGTCGCATGACCCGGGTCCCATGAATCGCCGGTCAGGTCCGCACTGACAGTGTATCACGCTGCCTTGATATGTGATGACGTCATTTCATGCGGACGACAACCACGTGAACCTAAGGTCGGTGGTCTGGCAACAACAACTAACGCTGCAAAGACGGAGTTGTAGGTAGAGGAAGGAAGTGGATCAGGTACACATGGGGAAGGGGAGGCAGGGAGCGAAGGAGAAAAAGGATTGAAAAGAGAGCGCAGACTGCGGCATGTAGGGAAATGTACAGGTGAAGGCGGTGTGCGGTAAAGGAGCGGCGAAAACTGCCAAGGGAGCATTGCCTAGGAGCAGGACGTCACCGCGCCCGGCTATGTAGGAAGAACCCCCCTCCCTCCGCCCGGTACGGTGTCCGGGCATTGCTCAACTGGCCGCGTCGCCTAATGGCCTTAAAAGCTGCTAATGGCTATCGATCCCCCGGCGCTGGACAGTGACAGGGAAATGAGTGTTTCGCAATGCCGAACAAGGCGCGCCGGAAGAAAGGGTACTCCTCGGCGAGCTCCACCACCGCCGCCGCAGCGGCAGCTCGCCGACATTAATTGATTCGTTAATGAGAATCGTTGGCCGATCAATCCGCGTCCCGCGGAGGTGCGAATAGCGCGTACGTGGAGCCGACGATTCTCCGGACAGTGGGCGCACAGTGTGGTTGTATCGAGCGTGACGGAAGAAGAATGGACGGGACCGCGCGAGTCAATATTGCGACGAGATCTCCATGCGGGCGGCGAATGATTGCCGGAGTAAGCAGAACGCCGCTCGGCAAAGCGACATAGAACGTTAAACGAGCGAGCAGAGATTTCCAATTACCGAGCTCGATTTGTAGAACTATTTCTTTCTCCACCACTGCACCTAACGACGTTAACTTCATCGCTGCATGTGAGATCTATACTCTGTACATTAACTGCTGAAAGTAGTGCCGGTCGCCCATTCACGCTCCGTTAAGCTCTGCAATTTTTTTTTCCCCCAGCAGGTGCGCTTTAGAGGAATTGCGTTTCTAGGTGCTGGCGCACTGAACAAGCAGTCGTTCAGGCGTGGGATTTGAACGGCAGAGTTTCTTGGTGCATGCTGGTATTCATGCATGTCCGGAGACATGTCTGGTCAGTCCGTACAGATGTGCAGCCTTTATCAAAAGTTTAGAACTCAGAGGGTAGCCCTCTAAGCTATGCAGTAGAGCTCCTGTACCATTCGTGGATGTCCTACCCGTTGGATGCGGCAAGACCGAAAATCTTCCCTTGAGGAGATATCGATCACTAAGGATGCATTACAAGCCACACAGTGTTTCTCAGAAGCAAACTCTTTTGGCTCTAGACTTCTGGCAAAGGGTTTACGTAAACGGCATTAACACAACGCCACAAAATTTGAACTTTCATATGGAGCGACATCCCATTTCTTTTCAAGAAGACTTTAGCGCTGTCGGCGTATGACTCCTTTTCCTGTTTGATGCCTTTATCGCTAAGAATGCGGCACCTGAAACCAACCCGCTTCAAAAGGGACCCTCCTAACATCCATCCATTCATTAATCCTAACAAACCTTGTCACAGGGCGCTGCGTGGTTAACCTTCCCTTTCTTGGGTTTGTCTCTTGCAACGAATATTTACCGAAACTGTGCTGCTGTCAACAATCTAAATATCACTGTTTAGTGTCTAAGCTTGCGCAGTCTTGTAGCCAAAGCCTTTGCTTTATTCAGGTTGTCTTATTCCCAAATCAGCAATGCTCGGCGGTAAAAGCTAGTTTAAATAACCGAGCAGTGGTTTACATAGACTAGGTAGGCATTCGTGCAACACGTGAGCTGCATGTGGGCATACCTTGTACTCACGGCCCTCTGTAAATACCCAGTGCCTATTTCATTACTAAAATGTCCTCAACGTACAGGACCTGTGAATGTAAGGCGTATTCGGCGCCTCCCCCTATAAGACCCCGACAGTCAAGCCTGTGCAGCCAGAGGCTCTTAAGAGCCTGAACGTTCTGGATAATAGTGATAGAAGGATGTGCTGAAACTAGGGCTCCTTTACGAGAGACTGTTGATAAAATTACACAGGAGTGCTACACCAAACAATGACACAATCACGAAACTAAAGTGCATCTAAATAGATTATTGAAGACGCAAAAATCACGAACCTAAAAGACCGCTGTGTTTTTACACCTCCCATAATAAGTTGCGTTTCCTATCGGGAGCTCGGTGATTCTACTTTTCTTGCTTGATTATAGTTTCCAATGTCTTTCTATCTGCCTTTTTCTTCTTTTTTATGCTTTTTGTTTATATACCGCGGTGTCAGAACAATAAACTTCAGTTGTTAGTCAGACCCTGTGTCTCGTCTTCTCTTTCTGTGTCATCCGAGTGGTTCTGCGCTGTTTTCCTTTCTGGATGAACAGCCGACTAGGTCGAAATGTGCAATACTAGATAAACCCCTGCCACTTACATTTGAGTGCGCTAGCATAAAGAACGCCGCTCACCGTTTCCGCGACTGTCTGGCTGAGCTTGACCAAGGTGGGCCACCTGCCACCTAGGAAGGGGGGGGCAGGGGGGGGGCACCTAGGGCACGCTCAGCCAACAGACAGTCGCGGCAGGTGGGCCACCTAGGTCACATGACTTTGTGACGTCACCACAACCTGCCTACCACATTCTGATCAAACTACCCACCGTGGCAGGTGGCAGTTGAATTAAGGATCGGCCTCGGGAAAGAGCAACCTGGGTATCATAAGCCCCAGCAGGTGCTGCGATGGCAGCACCTGCCATCGCAGGGCAGTGGCGCATCGCTCAATCGCTGAGCCACTGCGCCAGGAGTGGTATGAGGTCTCCCAGGGGTCTATGAATGTAGAGTATAGAATGACCAATTCCGCGTATACCTATATGGGCATCAGCCCATTAAAGCTATCGCGTCATACACCTATGGCGGTGCTCAAGTGTCCCCTCCAGTTTTAGTGCACTAGCGCAAGCCCCTCCCCCTCACGGGTTTCGCCGATCTTTGCCTCAAGTCTGCAAAGCCCTTAAAACTGTTCCCCAAATCGAAACCGAAGAAAAAAGAATTACTAACACACCTAATTCGCATCTGGCCTAACTAAGCTAAATTATCTGTGATTTTTATTTCGAGCATCAAAACCCTCACCTTTGCTGTCACCTTTGGCGTTTGGCTGGACTGTGTGACGACTGCTGAAGTTCGAGCGCATAAACGTACATTGCAAACAGTATTTCACCCGCCTTGGATTAGGCCGCGTTTGATACCGGAAAGGGAAAAAGTAGAGCTTGAGGCAGCACCCGGCGTTCATCTACTCTGCTTTGGTACGAAGGGATAAAAAGAGTAGGTATGTGGGGTTTTTTGAATGGCGACCGCAATGATTCAGCTCGCTTCTGTGTGGTCTGCTTAATGGTTAGTATAGAGTGAGGCCATGGACCGAATGTGCAAGGAGGGGGCATTTCTCATTGGATATAACAAACAAAAGTCAAAGTCAGGATAAATGCCCTTAGATAAGCACTTTACCAAGAATGTAAAACATGAACTACTGTTCCGCGAAATATCGAGAGAAATGCAACGAATATTAACATTTTTAAAAATTTCAACAAAGACTATTTCCTTTGGTATACAAAGTAAACTTGGAGCTCTGAAAAACTATAGGCACAGGCAGAAATGGACAACACCTTGAAACGCTGAGCTAAGACCCATTGGTTGTGCTAGATGGGCGCCAGTGGAAGTGGGAGAGCACCTCCAATTTTTAAGCCCATTCGTTATTCTAGCACAAGGCATAAATAGAATTGCCATTAAAATAGATAAAAACACCCCATACTAATAGCGTTATGTACTTTAAAAACATCTTGTTCTAAGATGCACAGCTGGGCATATTTTTAATCGTCCCAACGCGATGACCTAGAGGCCATAATGCGTTAGTTCAATGCGACAAACGCGTTAAAGAAAATGGGAAATACATCGGAGAGCAGGAAACGATAAAGAAACCGTGTTTGTTCACAGCGTTCCCACAAAGCGGTTTGCATTCATGGCAACCCAAAAAAGCGGCCATGTTTGCCGTTAGTGCTAGAAGACAGCAGGTACAAAGTATGCAAAGTACGGTCTGGGGCAGGCAGATATGGCGCTGAAAGCACGAATGTCTTGTACGATCTGTTTTTCGTACAATGTTCTCATTTATTCATTTGGGGGATAATTGCTCCGTATCTGTCAGACGTTGGGAAAAGTCCTATAAATGTGGGGTTGTATAACTGGCTTTCTGCCGCTAGTCGCTCGTTAGGTCAGGCTCACTGATCACATTTACCTAGCATATTAATGCCAAGTGCATATTACCTTCATTTTAACGCGAAGGAACAAAAAAGGAAGAAAATCGTCGCGTGGAAAGCGCTGTTATTACAGAGTTTTTCTGCTGCCTGGAAATTTGAAATATTTTAGCTGTGTGACCGTTGTATCTACGGAAAAATTTTTGTCCTTCCAACCTTAACGTTATTCGCATCAGTGCACATTCACATCTGTACCTGGCTGCATTAGCGATTTCTCAAGTCGTCTGAGACACGCTCGACCATCAGTCTGCTCCCAGTATTTTCGATCAAAAAAGATTTACTGAAGTTTGTATGGCTAGTTTCATTTACATTTTTATCCTCTATGTGAAAACCAAAAGTTATGTTGGTGTGTGCTGGTGAATAAAAAAAATTTTATGGCGACAGCCTGCGGACAAAAGTGCAAACCATTTTGGACAGCGTCCGCAAAAGAATTTTAAGGTGAAAGCCTGTGGACAAAAGCGCAAACCGATTTGGATAGTACGCTGGTGAAGCAACAAACGTTTAATGCGACAGCCTGTGGACAAAAGCGCTAACCGTTCTAGGCAGTGCGCTGGTGAAGCAACAAACGTTTAAGGCGACAGCCTGTGGAGAAAAGCGCAAACCGTTTTAGGCAGTGCGCTGGTGAAGCAACAAACGTTTAAGGCGACAGCCTGTGGAGAAAAGCGCAAACCGTTTTAGGCAGTGCGCTGGTGAAGCAACAAACGTTTAAGGCGACAGCCTGTGGAGAAAAGCGCAAACCGTTTTGGACAGTGTGCAGGTGAAGCAACAAATGTTTAAGGCGAAAGATTGTGGTCAAAAGCGCAAACAGTTTTGGACAGTTCGCTGGTGAAGCAACAAACGTTTAATGCGACAGCCTGTGGAGAAAAGCGCAAACCGTTTTGGACAGTGTGCAGGTGAAGCAACCAACGTTTAAGGTGAAAGCCTGTGGACAAAAGCGCGAACCATTTTGGACAGCATGCTAATAAAGCAACAAACGTTTAAGGCGACAGCCTGTGGACAAAAGCGCAAACAGTTTTGGACAGTGTGCAGGTGAAGCGACAAACGTTTAACGTGACAGCCTGTGGACAAAAGCGCAAACAGTTTTGGTCAGTGCGCTGGTGAAGCAACAGACGTTTAAGGCGACAGCCTGTGGTCAAAAGCGCAAAACGTTTTGGACAGTGCGCTGGTGAAGCAACGAGCATTTAAGGCGACAGGCGGTGGAGTAAAGCGCAAACCGTTTTTGGACATCGTGCAGGTGAAGCAACAAACGTTTAAGGCGACAGCCTGTGGACAAAAGTGCAAACGGGTTTGGACAGTGCGCTGGTGAAGCAACAAGTGTTTAAGGCGACAGCCTGTGGAGAAAAGCGCAAACCGTTTTGGACAGTGTGCAGGTGAAGCGACAAACGTTTAAGGTGACAGCCTGTGGACAAAAGCGCTAACCGTTTTGGACCGCGGGTTGGTGAAGCAACAAACGTTTAAGGCGACAGCCTGTGGACAAAAGTGCAAACAGGTTTGGACAGTGCGCTGGTGAAGCAACAAATGTTTAAGGCGAAAGATTGTGGTCAAAAGCGCAAACAGTTTTGGACAGTTCGCTGGTGAAGCAACAAACGTTTAATGCGACAGCCTGTGGAGAAAAGCGCAAACCGTTTTGGACAGTGTGCAGGTGAAGCAACCAACGTTTAAGGTGAAAGCCTGTGGACAAAAGCGCGAACCATTTTGGACAGCATGCTAATAAAGCAACAAACGTTTAAGGCGACAGCCTGTGGACAAAAGCGCAAACAGTTTTGGACAGTGTGCAGGTGAAGCGACAAACGTTTAACGTGACAGCCTGTGGACAAAAGCGCAAACAGTTTTGGTCAGTGCGCTGGTGAAGCAACCGACGTTTAAGGCGACAGCCTGTGGTCAAAAGCGCAAAACGTTTTGGACAGTGCGCTGGTGAAGCAACGAGCATTTAAGGCGACAGGCGGTGGAGTAAAGCGCAAACCGTTTTTGGACATCGTGCAGGTGAAGCAACAAACGTTTAAGGCGACAGCCTGTGGACAAAAGTGCAAACGGGTTTGGACAGTGCGCTGGTGAAGCAACAAGTGTTTAAGGCGACAGCCTGTGGAGAAAAGCGCAAACCGTTTTGGACAGTGTGCAGGTGAAGCGACAAACGTTTAAGGTGACAGCCTGTGGACAAAAGCGCTAACCGTTTTGGACCGCGGGTTGGTGAAGCAACAAACGTTTAAGGCGACAGCCTGTGGACAAAAGTGCAAACAGGTTTGGACAGTGCGCTGGTGAAGCAACAAGTGTTTAAGGCGACAGCCTGTGGAGAAAAGCGCAAACCGTTTTGGACAGTGTGCAGGTGAAGCGACAAACGTTTAAGGTGACAGCCTGTGGACAAAAGCGCTAACCGTTTTGGACAGCGGGCTGGTGAAGCAACAAACGTTTAAGGCGACAGCCTGTGGACAAAAGTGCAAACAGGTTTGGACAGTGCGCTGGTGAAGCAACAAGTGTTTAAGGCGACAGCCTGTGGAGAAAAGCGCAAACCGTTTTGGACAGTGTGCAGGTGAAGCGACAAACGTTTAAGGTGACAGCCTGTGGACAAAAGCGCTAACCGTTTTGGACAGCGGGCTGGTGAAGCAACAAACGTTTAAGGCGACAGCCTGTGGACAAAAGTGCAAACAGGTTTGGACAGTGCGCTGGTGAAGCAACAAGTGTTTAAGGCGACAGCCTGTGGAGAAAAGCGCAAACCGTTTTGGACAGTGTGCAGGTGAAGCGACAAACGTTTAAGGTGACAGCCTGTGGACAAAAGCGCTAACCGTTTTGGACAGCGGGCTGGTGAAGCAACAAACGTTTAAGGCGACAGCCTGTGGACAAAAGTGCAAACAGGTTTGGACAGTGCGCTGGTGAAGCAACAAGTGTTTAAGGCGACAGCCTGTGGAGAAAAGCGCAAACCGTTTTGGACAGTGTGCAGGTGAAGCGACAAACGTTTAAGGTGACAGCCTGTGGACAAAAGCGCTAACCGTTTTGGACAGCGCGCTGGTGAAGCAACAAACGTTCAAGGTGAAAGCCTGTGGACAAAAGCGCAAACCGTTTTGGACAGCGGGCTGGTGAAGCAACAAACTTTTAAGGCGACAGCCTGTGGACAATAGTGCAAACCGTTTTGGACAGAAGTCCAAATTGCATTGATGTCAAATGCGAACAAGTTGGAGTGTTTTCCCGCTCCTCCAAACAGACGGGCGATATCGAATGTAATTGTTATATTTACTCGTGGCATGAGATCACTGCAACATAAATGCGAAAAACCACTCATGTCACACTGACAAATTGGCATTGAAATTTTTCATTTTAAGCGTCTTGTAATTCCTCTGACGACAGACAGACTTACGGACGGACGGACGGAGGGACGGATAGAGACAGACTGGTACCATCCGCTTTCAATCAGGAGGTATTGTTTTATAAACAAAGCACATGGTAGTGCTGTTATGTGTCGAGCATACGCTGGACTTTTATGACCAAGTGGCGGTATTGTCAACGCCGTAAAGGCTCTGCGCATCGAAACTATTGCAGGTTAAGCAAGCGGCCTGCAATTTATGCACTCGTCATCCTGCAGAACGCGCAAAGGTTCACTGCTGCGCCATGAAATCTGTGCCGAAATTAGCCTGAAATTAGAGTAAAACATTGGTATTCCCGCCAAGCTTCTATTAAGCTGCGCCCAGGGCGTAAGTCTTATAGCTTACAATTTGAGCCTGGAGGACCGCACCGGTCGCGTGAGTTCTTGGTCGCCCCCAGCTTGTTACACGGGGACCGGACTTGCGTGACTGTTCTGGAGGAATCTGACATAGGGCGGATGATTTGTTACGAAGACTCGTTACACCGTGATGCCTGACCAGGGGCCACACGAAGAGGGACGCACCTTGTCACGCAGGTCCTGCGAGAGGTGCGACCGCAGGGGTCGCGTGATTGGCTGTTCGGGTGGAGCCCCCGCGTCGGCCGCGTCCAGCGGCGACGAGGCGGCCCTGCGCACGGGCTCGTGCGGCTGCCGCTGCTGGCCCCCTCCCACGGTGGCCGGCGGGGGCGCCGGCGGGACCCGCTCGTCCTCTTCCTCGCCCTCGGTGCCCGAGGCGGCCGCAGCCGAGCCATTGTGGGCGGTCTTGGCCCTGGCCTGCTGCCTGGAGCCGCCCCTGGACACCGAGCCGCTCCTGTTGGACGCCGCCGACCGCTGCGAGGCCTGCGACCTAACCGAGGAGCCGCTTGCGCGACGGGAACAACCTGCGCCAGTTTAGGGAGGGGAGCGAGCACAAAAGTGAGAACGTCTTCTCGAGAGATTCTAACGGACCCTACTCACGTTTGCACGATTCAAACACGTTTGGAACGGCGCACTGATAAATCTTTTCCCCGTACATTCGAGTACCTTGCAAAGCCACACAAGAGGAAGCCTTTAATCTGAGTCCAATGCTGGTTTCTTAATCCAGATACCTTGGAGGAAGCGCACGCATGCAGAGGATGCCTTTCTTCCGAGTTACTGGAGCGTTGCAATGCCGCACCTCAGAGGAATTTTGCGCCCACGCGAAACTCCGGCTTCCCAATTCTGCCACACATAAAAACACACACACAGAACGCTCTTGCTTCGAGTGCAGTTCCACGATCTGCTTTGGCAACCCCACGCCATATTCTTAATTGAATTAATTGTAGGGAAAAAAGGACGCCAAAATCTTGTGACGGTTGGAAGCAGAACTGACACTTTTACATCCATAGTTTTCATAAGCAAAGGCCTAAAATGGCGGATAATACAAAACACAATACTCGATGGAAACTTGGCTGGTTTAACGAAGCCGCAGAATGTCAAAAGTGAAAGGACTGCCCTGTCCTTCCGTACAGCCCTGCTATCTCGCTGCTTGCCGTGCTTGCAGCTCATGCTTACAGAGCCTCTTATCAGTGTGTCGTAAACAGCCACGGCCCTGAATCTTACCAACTCTTGTTGCCTTACCGGCGAGATGATCATCTCGGTAATGATTCCAATGCGTGCTAGTCACAAGATCTCCGTTTGGGACGGCAGAGATTTTGCCATTAGATAGCGAACAAACCAAGCCCAGTAAATCGTTGGAGTCGGAACAGCATAAACGCACGAGATACAGCAAAGAAACGACCATCGATTCGTAAGATGTAATTACACCTCCAGCCAGTCTCTCAATTTTACCAGCCTTGTACCTCGAAGCTTAATGAACCTCGGTCGCGGGAGGAAATTTGAACTGCGCTATAAGCGGCACGCTTCAGAGGGTTAAGTGACTGGCGACGTGAGCCGAACCGAATTGGGAACCGCGCCTCCAGGCTGCCCGTCCAATCGACGCGTTAAAATGTCAACCAGTTCCATCGCGTTCAGGCGGTAAGCGCCGGGGTTTATAACAGATTCGCGTGGAAAGCAGATTAAGGCGGCCGCGGTCGACCCTAATTTGGCGCGGGCCAGAATGGGAGACCGGAATCAAAGTGACAGCAGCGCTTAGCGCGGCGGTTAATTTATTTAACCTGTAGCGTAAAAAAAACGAATAAAAGAAAAAAGAAGAAAGGACGACTAAAGAGCTCAAGTAATAAACGTAAGTCACGTTAAAGATTAAGTCTGAGCTGGTAGAAGGAAACGTGGATTTTTTAAAGGCCATTTATTAATGCAGTTACATGTACTAAGCATAGGAACTAGCGATAAGAATTGAGGAAATGAAATCGAAGAGAAAAACAGGCCACCGAACGAAGGCGCCCTTAAGTAGTTAGTTGTTGGTGGTAATTTCTTGTCGAAGTCATTAACGACAGTCTTGTTCCGTTGGAAAGCAAAGAACAGGAATAAGGAGATGCTTTGAAAAGGGACACATAAGAAAAACTTTGTTGATTTTGTGTCACCGAATTATTTATTCAGCCGAGACTGGGGGCCCTGGACCGCGACGCCTTGGGAAAACACCCTGAGGCTGCAGGCTCGGTTCCATTTTCGTCTAATCAGACGAGACAAGCAATGCAGCTGGAAGGGAAGTGTGCGGCCGAACGGTTGATTAACTCGAGATAAAAAAAAGAAAGAAATGAAGGGCAGCGCTTCAAGCGGAAGTCAATGGAAAAATTAAACCCCAGTAAAGATAACCGTTCAATTAACTGCCGAGACGAGCAGTGATGGCAAGAGAGCCCGGAGGAAAAGGAAGGAAAGGAATGAGGTATGATAACGAAACGGGACAAACAAAAAAGATAAGCGGAGGGGCAGATCCATTTGAGAACGTTCCGCGAAAAACTTGAAAGACGTTCGTATAGTAATTGCGTGGAAGGTTACTTTAGCGAAGAATCAGCCCGAGCTAAGACGGACGCATTGTGCCACAGGCGGCTTTAATGAAACGTCGCCGCATGCGCTGATTGGATCTGGCGTCGTATTGCATGTAAGCGAGAAGATGCAGAAGAACGTTGACCAGTTCACCTACTTTGATCCCTAGTGTCATCACCGGGAGATGATGAATAATAATAATCGGTTTTTTTGGGGAAAGGAAATGGCGAAGTATCTGTCTCATATATCGTTGGACACCTGAACCGCGCCGTAAGGGAAGGGACAACGGAGGGAACGAAAGAAGAAAGGACGAAAGAGGTGCCGTAGTGGAGGGCTCCGGAATAATTTCAACCACCTGGGGATCTATAACGTGCACTGACCGTGCAGCACACGGGCGCCTTAGCGTTTTTCCTCCATAAAAACGCAGCCGCCGCGGACGGGTTTGAACCCCGGAACTACTGATCAGTAGTCGAGCGCCTTAACCACTGAGCCACCGCGGCGGGTCCGGTATACGATGCAGAAATTTCGCTCAGTACGACTTCATCATACCTTTTGCAACTAGTGGTTAAAGGCTTAGTTAAGTTATGAAGAGTGGAAAGGCGAGGTAGCTGCCTCATTCTAGGTGGGCTTCAGATATAAGCTTTTAAAAAATAAAGAGGAAGAAAGTAGGAAAGAAAGAAATAAGATTGCATAAAGTAGTGAAAGTTGTTAACGCTATTAAAGAGGGCGATGAGCATTTGGAGTGGCGCGAGTTTCGGATGACAAAAATGTTTTTTGTTGCCCCGAGGGCATCTTTAATGTGCACTGACATCGCACAGCACGCGGGCGCCGGAGGCGCTAAGGCGCCCGTGTGCTGTGCGATGTCAGTGCACGTTAAAGATCCCCAGGTGGTCGAAATTATCCCTGAGCCCTCCACTACGGCACCTCTTTCGTCCCTTCTTTAACTCCCTCCTTGATCCCCCCCCCCCATACGGCGCGGTTCAGGTGTCCAACGAGATATGTGAGATATGTGTTACTGCGTCACTCGCTTTCCCCGATAACCAATTTTCAGTTTTTCCGAGCTATTTACATCGCCGAGATTTTGCTACATCGGTCTCTTGGTTCACGTAAATAGTTAGCCACTTTAGCCTGGTGTACAGGCATTGTGTCTGAAGCCGTCATAATTCTAAAGCCCCGCATCTTGTTTTTACTTCTCTTCGGCTGTGTTCGCCTCGACGAATAACGACCGGATAATGTTCCCGTGCAGCCTATCGCACAGCAAGCCTTGCTCAGTGTTTTTATTATTTGTTTGGTCGTTTTTGTAGCGATAGCTACATTACGGTAGCATTTCGAGCCTTCAGCGTGGCGGCGCCGCCACCATGTGGCTGCGCCGCCACGCTGTCACGTGGTTGGTCACGTAGTGAGGAGCAGCTGCCGGCGGCTCGGCGCCGCGGCTGATCGCGTGGTTCGTCACATGGTTGGCCACGTGACCAAGTTCCACTCGGCTAGCTGTAGCTATAACGTCACTTCATGTTTAACCAGAGCTAAACCACCGCCAATTTTTTTTTTGCGTGACAGCAACTGAGTTTCCCTAACGCGCACTAAAATCTACGATCAGAAGCTCCCTCTGCGTTTCGCGGCAAGCGCGGGCCGCATGAAACTCGCACAGGCGTGCCCAGGGGCCAAACGCAGGGTTCACTGGGCCATCACGGCGGGCCTGACGAGGTTTTCCAAGACAATCCTCGCTGGCAACACGAACTTGTTATTTTGCTTTATCATCAACCACCACTTCTGCTGCCAAGTTCCATAAACAAAACACACTGTTTGTTTTCATGCGGTGCGGGCAAATAGCCGGAGGACTCCGAGACCATTGAGATTGCAACAAGCATGATTTTAAATACGCGGCTTCAAGTCTTTCAGCCGTGAACCGAGTTGAAAACATCTGAAGTAGCATGCTTGTCGCCAGCGCTGAGTTTACGATGAGCAAGCAAAGGACCCAAGGCACGACGTATTTCACATAGTGCGTTCATTGCCGTGGAAAGAATCAAGAGAGAAAACTGCTCGAGAGAAAGTGTCCGCTCGCTCTTGTCTTTGCATCATAACCCATCCCCCATCCTCCTCCCCGTTCCATAAACAGTGTGTGCATTTAGATAGGAGAATCTCGCATGACTGCTCTAGACCCGCAAGCGACGCTCATGACAAATACATTCGCTTTGTCCTGACATACAGCGGTCTTCGGATTTTCCTCGTAAACATGGGAATATTTTTGCCAGCGGTGTCTGATTTGATGCTGTGTGTGTCCTGGCACTTGACGCTAGTCAAGAGAGCGACGCTAGACTGACCGAACGTTGCGATGTCGGCTCTTGTGCTTTTGACTGGGATTGTTGCTTTGTAAGGGACGCAACTCTCTGGTTGTTCTCGGGTCTCACTAAATTCGAAAACAGTTTTGAATTTGTGAACACTGTTCACAGCTATGTATTACTAGCTAACGTTCGGGGGAAGTGTATGAGGTTCGTTATTGTACGCTTAAGGAAACTCAGGAAATGGACAACGATCGATCGTGGTGCGTATGTTTTTTTTTTCTCGTGCTGTTCGGTGTGCCATACCTCTGCCCTATAAAATCACAGTAACCTGCAAACCAGCCCATCGGCTTGTATACGTTAGCCAAAGAATATCACATCTCTTTCTTTATCCTACTAATCAAATTTCACTAAATACGCAGCGCGCCTCTCCCGAAATGAGCATTGCATACCAGGCGGCCTCTCCATAATTGCCCCTACTGGTTATGTTTGAAGGAAGCCAACAATCACCCAAACCAAAGGAAAGCATAGGGAAATGCTCTTGTTTGTTCAATTTGTGATGTTTATTAAAGGAAAATTAGTAGTATAATAAATTCACCCCGAACATAATCTATTAGAAAGCGGAAGAGAAAATAAAACATTTCGGCAGTGGAATCAGCAGTGTCCGGCACCCCAATTAGAACAGATAATTTTAGAGCGCACATTTTTTTCCTGCTCCCTGGTTTGAAAGGCAGAGAAAAAAAGAAAATTAACGTGGATTACGCCAGCTAATCCAGGATATACAAAGCGAAAGCGATATTGAGGTCTCCACTTACCCACGAAGCTGGTTGTGCGCTTTTCTTTTCGTGAATATGAACGGTCTTTGCAAAGTTGTCAACGTCAATGAACTCTATGAACGCCGTTGGATCACTTGTTTTGTTTGGTTTTTGAGGAAAGGAAATGGCAAAGTAACCGTCTCACGTATCACGGTGGACACCCGAACCGTGTCGTAAAGGAAGGGATAAAGGAGGGAGGGAAAGATGGAATAATAATAATTGTTTTTTTTTGGGAGAGGGAATGGCGCAGTATCTGCCTCATATATCGTTGGACACCACCTGGGGATCTTTAACGTGCACTGAGATCGCACAGCACACGGGCGCCTTAGCGTTTTTCCTCCATAAAAACGCAGCCGCCGCCGTCGGGTTCAAACCCGGGTACTCCGGATCAGTAGTCGAGCGCCCTGACCACTGAGCCACCGCGGCGGGTGGGAAAGATAGAAGAAAACTTGGATTTTGAGGAAAGGCGCGGCGCTGCGCAGCGGCGGAACACCCGTGGCTCGGTGCTACTAGTGGCGCATGCGCAGTAGTGACTAGGGAGCGAGAGAGAGAAACAAACGGATGGAAACAGGCGACGGAGTCGTCGGCGGCCACCTGCGCCGTGCGTGACGTCACTCGTGCTTCGACATACGCCGGCTCGCGCGAAGCGCGGTGTTGACTAGCGTAGTGAAGATTTTCGCTTCAAAAAACTTGGACGACGTTTAACCTGCACTTCAGTGTACTATGCGATATCATTGTGCCTAAGTGGTACAATCTGTTTGTGACCTGTTATAAACTGTCGAAACTGGCAATGAAGGAAAAAAAGTGTCGAAGCTGTGTAGAAGTAGCGTGCCCGGCTCTCAAGCCGACGGACAGCCGTTCGATTCCGCTTAACCACTTTATGTTCTTTTCAGTAAAACTGCTTTTTTTTTTTCTATGCCACCTCTCTGCCACCCAATGACGCTTTTTGTGGCACGGCCGACGACGGCTTACCTCGGCAACAGGACCTCAAATGCTATCGAAAAACCCCCCGTAATCCACTTTGCACTTGGTGGTTTGGATTCGCCTCCAATGGTTAATGCTCTGCGGTCGGCCCTGTGCAGTCACATGACATCTGTGACGTATTCACCGTCTAGACCTATCAGGGAATTTGGTAGACTGGAAATCTGCGGGGTTTTCGTGTGACGAAAACTCTGATGCTAGCACTTATGTTGAACAAACTGAACAGGATAACTCAGCTCCACAGCACATTGGCATCGCGTAATCGTGGAGTGTATTCATAATAATAATAATAATAATAATAATAATAATAATAATAATAATAATAATAATAATAATAATAATAATAATAATAATAATAATAATAATAATAATAATAATAATAATAATAATAATAATAATTTGTGTTTTGGGCAAAGGAAATGGCGCAGTATCTGTCTCATATATCTTTGGACACCTGAACCGCGCCGTAAGGGAAGGGATAAAGGAGGGAGTGAAAGAAGAAAGGAAGAATGAGGTGCCGTAGTGGAGGGCTCCGGAATAATTTCGACCACCTGGGGATCTTTAACGTGCACTGACATCGCACAGCACACGGGCGCCTTAGCGTTTCTCCTCCATAAAACCGCAGCCGCCGCGGTCGGGTTCGAACCCGGGAACTCCGGATCAGTAGTCGAGCGCCCTAACCACTGAGCCACCGCGGCGGGGAGGAGTGTATTCATAGAAATCGAAAAACAGGACAGTCTCCCATCACTTGGTTCCGTGATGAACGGTCGATTTTGTAGGTATGCAGTATGGCGGAAGCAGCAGTTAAGCTGTTACTGCTACAGCGACACTTTCGGACACGAAATTAAAGTTTCGAGACCGCTATCGACAACTACGCCCCAGAAAGTTAGATAGAATAAACTTTAATATGCACCTCCGCAATCCCGCAGGCAGAAGTAATTGCAGATAGAGTGGAGCATTCTTTTCCGCCTCTCGACTCGTACAAATTACTCACCATCAGACGTGGCGCAAAAACCGGCAGAAATTTCGCCGTAAACGAAGGTTCCTTTCTTTACAACCCAGTGAATAATGGATGAATCATTTGAAAAACTGATCCTCAGGGCCTCATTAACGTAAAGGTAACCAAAGCGATGGGCTTCTATTCTCGCTGAATTTACGCTATAGCAACACCTTTCGGATCGGCTTCTGCCTCCGGCAGTCTCCTACTGCGCTACAGTCGCCCTTCAGAAAAATGGGGCCAAACCTCCGAAGGCTAGTGAAATTATTTTTGTGAAGAATCGCACGGTGGCTCTGAATGCCTTAAAGAGTTTCATTGTTCTCGCTTTATTCAGGACGGTTACGAAGTTACAAGGAATCGCAATTTGAAAGCGTACCAGTTTACCCATACATCCTTAGATGACTGCAGCTTAGCTCGGTAATTTTAACTTGACAGCGCCGCGGGTTGTACGAGATTAAAATTGAGGTACACATTTAGTTTTGTAGAAGTCTAACCTTGGCGACTCGGTGTTTCCTTCCAGCTGCTTAAAGCCTAACTCATCTTACTTCTGTTGTAAGTAGTGGACCTCTTACCTGTTTTCTTGAATTATAGTGCCAGTGATTATTTTCTTATCCGTACGCTAGACACTGCAGAACATAGGTAGCACATTGGAATTTTCGTTGGAATTTCACACTTTGGTTGTTCAGCGCACATAAAAATTAAGTCCAAATTAGCATGTTATGGCTGCCTGTTTCATAGGATTTACATCAGCCATGGGCGCATTCTGCTGTAAAACGTTCCAGTTCACGTCGTAGCTGCCGTACACAACAATTCTGGACAAAAGCATTTTTGAACGGGAAACAGTTTATGAACGCTCTTTCTTCATATATTGAAAGATTTCACTATAACAATCTATATATATATGCAGATATCCCATAGGCAGATTTGCATTGTTTGCATTCTAATGACATCCTGGCTACTGTGCTGGAGACTGTACAAAGGATCGAATCCGGCCAAGATGGAATTCGAAGTGATTTGAGAGAGTTGAAGCAGTGGCAAGCGTCAGTAGACATTGAACTGAAGCAGTTGTCTTCTAGACTTCGCAGTGTTGAAGTGGACGTTTCAGATCTAAAAAACAATTCCGCTGCGTCTTCGGCTGATTCTCCTGGTGCAGTTTCCAGCGTCATCTCTGACCAGCTCAGAATTATTGAATCGCGTTGTAATGACGCGGAAAACAGGCTGAGACGCTGCAACTTGCTTTTTTTCGGCCTTTCCGATGACATATCTGAGACATGGCCAAGTGCTGAAACAAAAGTGATTGACCTGTGCAAGAAGGAATTGGACATTACAGTAGATTCATCGCAAATAGAACGGGCACACCGCATTGGTAAATACGACCCGGAAAAGTGCAGGCCAGTGATGGTAAAATTCACATTGTTTAAGGACAAACAACAGATCATTGGGAACGGCATCAAGCTGAAAGGAACTAACTATGCTGTGCGCGAAGATTTTTCCTTTCAGACACGACTGGCTAGAAGGAAGTTGATCGAATTTGCCAAACCACAAAAAGTTCCGTACAAGCTAAATGTCGATAAGCTGAGAATAAACGATAGTGTTTACGTGTACGACGCCGCTACTGACACCGTAAAACTTGTCGATAAGCTGAGAATAAACGATAGTGTTTACGTGTACGACGCCGCTACTGACACCGTAAAACTATCTTCCGCATAGGTAAGGTGTTGCTCGGCTACACGTGTCATCAGGAATGAACAAACATCTTACCGCAATAACACCGCGCAATCGCAGCTCTCCTTACTTTTCACTAACATACGCAGCATTCTTCCTAAGCGCATCGAACTTTGTTCATACCTTGACAATTGTGAATGCGACATTTTAATACTAACCGAAACGTGGCTCCATAAAGATATTAGGAACGATGAAATCTTGCCTGATATGGACAGTTTCACTATCTACAGAAACGATAGGAGCGACAGAAGGGGAGGAGGGGTGTTGATTGCTGCTAAAAAGCATATAACTTCTTTTCCCATTGATATTCCTAGTAAATTAGAAATTTTGTGGGTTTGCATCACATCGCCATCTTCCAAGCATCTTCTTGGAGTTTGTTACAGACCACCAGATAGTCCGCAATCATTCGTCTCTGATCTACATGATAACCTAACTGAAGCAAAAGCTAAATTTCCAAAAGCAAGTATTTGTCTACTTGGTGACTTCAACTTTCCCGAAATTGACTGGCAGAGCTTAAGTTCGAGAACACGAGATGGCACTAATTTTGTTCAACTAACTCTCGATTTCTCTTTGGTACAATTAGTCGAAAAACCTACCCGAGGAAACAATAAGCTTGACCTCGTCTTCTCGTCAGTCCCAGACAATATAAGCCCTATCTCTTATTCTGATGGCTTCAGTGATCACGAACTGCTTAATTTCACGATTTCCTTGCCTTCATGCGCACGTGCACAAACACATAAACGTATTTTTGATTATAACCGCGCTGACTACAATGCCATTAATATCGGGTTACAATCCTTTTGTGACACATATCTTCCGACTTTTTCTCAGCGTTCGGCTAACGATAACTGGGTTTTGTTCAAAAATAGTTTACTGGAATTAGTACACCGTCATATACCACTGCTCACCCTCCGCACGAACGCGTCTAAACCATGGTTCAACAGGATGTTACATGCATTAAAAAACAAGAAAAAGCGACTATTCAAAGCTGCCAAACGCCTTGGCACACCGGCTTCATGGCAGAAACACAAAACCGCCGAAAAAACATATTGTAGTGCCATCCGCAAAGCAAAGCTTAAATATTATTCCCATGACCTTCAATCCCTTATGACACACAACCCTAAAAAATTTTGGAAAACGATATCACCTATTGACACTCCGGTTCATGTTTCGTTGTTGGATAACACTGGTGCTCCAGCTATAGAAGAAGAATGCCCACTTATATTTAATAATTATTTTTCTTCAGTGTTCACACAGGAAGACCATTCCACTACTCCACCATTAGTAGATGCCGATTACCAGTACATGAGTCCCATAGAAATAAGTGTCTCCGGTATTGCAGCATTAATAAACAATCTTAAGATTTCGACTTCTGCTGGCATTGATGATATTAATACAAAAATTCTCAAAAGCACAGTGATCCATTCAAGCAATATTCTCTTCCATATATTTCGTCAGTCGCTATCAACTGGTGAAATTCCAAGGGATTGGAAAATTGGTAAAATCATCCCCATCTTCAAATCAGGTGATAAAACGAACGCGCAAAATTATCGCCCCATATCATTGACTTCTGTCCCATGTAAGATCCTCGAACACATCATCGTATCAGCAGTGGCGCAGCATCTAGATAGTAATAATTTCTTTTTTTCTAACCAGCACGGGTTCAGGAAAGGCTTCTCTTGTGAGACCCAACTACTGGAATTTACTAACGAGCTACTACACAACATGGACGAGAACTTCCAAACAGACTGCATATTCTTAGATTTCTCAAAAGCATTCGACCGCGTTGCGCACTCACGCTTAATAGGTAAAATTACTTCCCTCAACCTAGACTCACTAACAACCTCATGGCTAAGGAATTTCTTGTCTTTTCGTAAACAGTTCACGGTTGTTAACGGCCACTCATCTCCGTTTAGCGATGTTCTATCTGGTGTTCCTCAAGGAAGCGTCCTGGGCCCGTTGCTGTTCCTGATTTACATTAATGATCTGCCATCTAACATTACATCAACCATTCGCTTGTTCGCAGATGACTGCATAATTTACCGCAAAATCCGATCACCTGCAGACCTTCTTGCACTTCAAAGGGACCTCGATCATGTAACCGCTTGGTGTTCATCATGGCAAATGTCACTTAACACTGAAAAATGCAAGTTAATGACATTCAGCCGCAAAAAATCTAACTCTTCGTTCAATTACATGCTCGATAACAGCTTAGTCTCTCAGGTGTCTTCTTACAAATACCTCGGTGTCCATTTTTCATGTAACTTGTCCTGGTCCACTCATATACAGAAAATAACAGCTAAAGCATCCCGGACCTTAGGATACCTAAAACGGAATCTTCATGGAAGTCCTGCTACTACCCGTAAGCTCGCCTATCAAACATTTGTTCGTCCGCAACTCGAGTATGCATCATCCATTTGGTCACCTCACCAGGCTTATTTAATTAACTCCCTTGAATCAGTCCAAAATCGTGCTGCGCGTTTCATCTCCAGAAACTATGACCGTCACTCAAGCGTCACAAACATTAAATTATCGCTCTCTCTTTGTACCTTGCAATCACGAAGATTAATTGCCCTAATCTGCTTATTTCACAAGATAGTCTATAGCACTAATCTTTCGACTCTCCCTCTTGCCCAACCTCACCGCACCTCGCGCCGTTTAAACAACCATCTCAGCTTCAAACGCCTTTCAGGTAAAACCGTTGCATTCAATTCATCCGCTTTGCCGCAGGCTATTGTTCACTGGAATGGTCTTCCGGAACACATCGTCAATATTCGTAATCCAGCTTCTTTTAGGACCGAAATAACAGCCATTTTTTCTAATTACTGACGCGTCAATAACTATTGTATAATGATGTTCTTACTGTTTAATGAGTACTAACAGTCAATCAGCATTATATAATCATGTCATTCATGCTCATTCATGATCCAGCTTCTTTTAGGACCGAAATAACAGCCATTTTTTCTAATTACTGACGCGTCAATAACTATTGTATAATGATGTTCTTACTGTTTAATGAGTACTAACAGTCAATCAGCATTATATAATCATGTCATTCATGCTCCTGTTATTACCCCTATTTATGTAATCCCCCCCTCACACAATACTCCATGCTTGGAGCCTGTGAGGCAACGTGAATAAATAAATAAATAAATAAATGAATAAATAAATAAATATTCACGCTTTTGATATCATTAAAAGCATTCCCGATTCGTTTTCTATGGCAGCCTTAACTGCTCCTAGCGAGCGATGGACAAAAAAAAACTTCACAAGAAAGAGTTTGCTACACACAAGAAAATTAACCATTGTCTTCAACATTTCTTTAACACAAATTTTTGTACAAGAATGTGCAACACGAAGGCTTAAGGAGGCACCAAAGACGATTTAAAACGAAATCTATTGCCTGATGACGGTGGAGCTCAGAGTTCTTAGACGGCAGTAACTACTTTCGGTGCATGTTTAGACGCTATAGTAAGTCTTAAAAGGTCGGTGAACAAGTATTTAGCCCCCACCAATGCCACCTTTCTTTTTCTGGAAAATAGATGAAAGGAAAATAAAAATATCACAAGAAATGTCAGAGGCTAACTGGGCGCAAGTAGTAGTTCTTCCTGCTGCACAGTACTAGCAGGGTGTCTTTCGATTCGCTTTTCTTGTGCAGGATACAGCAAAGCAAACTGAAGCAGGAATAAAAAATCCGGCACCAAGAAACAAAAAGAGATTAGTGCTAGCAAGGAGGGCATGGCGGGTCGAGGAGAAGCCGCCTTCTGGATCCGCTGTTAAGGGTCGTTAAGATTGATCACGGCGCCGCTGGTAATTAGATTTGGGCCCGTCTGCGATGAGCTAGCCAACAGCACAGCAGCTACGACCACGAGGAACCAGACATTAGCCGCCCGTTGACGAGCCTCGCGATCGAAGTCATGAAGACGGCCTGCTGAACGAGCATTCGCGCAGCCGCTACTCTTCACTCATGGTTATGTGCGTCGGTGGCTGCGGCTTTGTAGGCCGCGTGTACTGGTCACACGAGAGAGTGGGGCGCAGTGTGAGCTGGTGCGCAATAACTGTTCGGCATGGCCACAAATTCGGTAAATGGCAATAAATGCCACAGCCGGAGGTGATTCGTTTTCAATATGAATTTGACGATCTTGTTTTTTTGACGGCCAGCAAGATGGAAGTGAGCGTTAGGAGAACAGGCAGTGAAGCAGTCGCCGCCATTGCTGTCTGAAGTTTGGTCTTATGGGCAGTGTTGTCATTCATTATTTCTGGTTTTCTCTTTCTGCAGCGGAACCTTGAGAAGCGGTGACGCACACAGAGCTGCGGCAAATTTCGACAAATCGTTTGAACCCGAAAGGAAAGACACAAAATGGAAGAGAAGATTATAACAAATAATTTTACGGACAGTTTAGCGTGCTTAGGCTAAATAGAAATTTGGTGCGCCAGCATTTCAGGTTTCACTTCGGCCCGGGGTTCGAGGCTCGGTTTTCAAGGTCACACAGGCTTCAAACAAAGATATGCGAAATCGATAAGTGGAGCCCTCAGTGCAGTGTACTAAACCTCCGCCTTAAGGGCGCGACGCGATAGCGTTAATGGGTTATTGCCGATGCATGCAAAATTGATCATTCTCTACTTTACATCCAGAAATCTTTGGGAGTACACATACCACTCCTGCGCAATTGTGCAGCGGTTAAGCGATGCGATTAAGTAATTAAGTGAACCGTCACTTGCCACGGCGTGCAGTTAGCGCACAATGCACAATTTGGTGGGCAGGTTGCGATGACGTAACGAAGTCATGTGACCTAGGTGGCCCACCTAAGTTGCGTCAAAATCAAGCAGGCTTCAGATAAATGTCGGCGAAATCGCGGAATGCGGGCTTGTGTGTCAGCGCACTAAAAATGAAAGGGGCGGTGTCGGCGCCACTCTCTGGGGACGCCCGGTGGAAGGGATGAAAATAGTGCACAAAGGAGTAGGTGAGTACTATTGGCTATGCCTTGCATGATGGCAGGTGAAACGCAAAAAGGCTCCCGTGTGTGCTGTGCGATATCAGTGTACGCCAAAGATAGGAGCAGGAGTACCCGGGTTCGAACTCAACTGCGGCGTTCGATGGAGGCGAAACGCAAAAGGCACCCTTGTGCTGTGCGTTCTCAGCGCACGTTAAAGATCCCCAGGTAGTCGAAATTATTCCGGAGCCCTCCACAACAGCGCCTATTTCTCCCTTTCTTGTCTTAGTTCCTCCTTTATCCCTTCTCTTAGGGCGCTGTTGAGGTGTCCATTGAGGTGTAAGGCAGTTGTTGCGCCAATTACTTTCATAAAAAGCAATTTTCAACTCAAAGGAGGTGTCTGATATTGGTTGGTTATTGGTTATGGGGGCTTAAAGTCCCAAAGCGACTCAGGCTATGAGGGACGCTGTAGTGAAGGGCCCCGGAAATTTCGACCACCTGGGGTCCTTTAACATGCACTGACATCGCACAGTACACGGGACTCTAGAATTTCGCCTCCATGGAAATTCAGCCGCCACGGCCGGGATCAAATCCGCGTCTTTCGGGCCAGCAGCCGAGCGCCATAACCACTGAGCCACCGCGGCGGGTGGATGTGTCTCATGTGAATTGTGCACCAAACCACGCCCCAGAGGAAGAGATGGAGGAAGGAATGAAATAATGAAGAGAGAGAGAGAGAGATAGGCGAGGTAGTGGAGGGGTTTTCTGACAGTCACTGACATCGCTCAGCACACGGGTGCGTCGTGCTTCTCGCCTGCAAAGAATAGAATTGATGGCCCCGGGATTGGATTCCGCGATCTAGTGCTCGGTGAAGCTAAAATGGGTCTTGAAGAAATGAAAGACGCACTAACTGGCTCATTTCACGATGGACACTTCAACCACGCCATAAGGAAAGGGAGGAAGGTGGGGGTGAAAGAGGAAAAAGAGAGAGGTGCCGTAGTGCCCGTATGCGGTAGGCGAACACTCTAACCACTGAGACACTGTGGTGGAGAGGGAAGAAAAAAGTGCAAGTAAATAAAACCTACGTGCGGTGTAGGGGCGTGGGAGGGTGGTTCCGGTACATTTATGTTTTCCCGCCATAAACTGCAGCATGAAGCCGCTGTGCGGGAAATGTGCTCTTCACTTGCTATAATTTTTGTCTTCTGCGCCAGGTTCCTTCCAGTGCAGTATTTCTTCAGGAACGCTACCGAAACTGATTTTACTAAGTGCAGCTATAATTTGTCGCAGTTTTTCGACGGAGATGAGCGGGAAGAAAAGCAGGCAAAAAAAAAGGCGCAACGGCTGTCTCGTGCAATAGAGGGGGACCTAACTGCATGAATTGCACTGGCGGATGAAGCAGGTGAGAGAAGAACAAAGGCGGCATAAAGACATGACACCCTGGGCTACGGTTAAGCGATGTCGTAAATATAAAATTAAAAACAAAATTAGAGAAATGGAAAGGAAAGCAAAACGTCCCGACATGCTGGGGAAAGTGCGCGGCAGTGTGACAGTTGTCCGCACAAATCCGCGCATCTGGGGGCCGGAGCAGCGCCTTTGTTTCTTTGTGAGCGGTTATCCGGTGAGGCCGGAGTCCCAGGAGTGTCTGCTGGTCGATTGTCTAACCGCCCACTCTGATGGTGAGCGGGCGTACTTGCATACCGAAGCGACGAGTGAGCAAAAAAGAAAGGCCGATTCTCTTCCCTTGTCTGGACATTTCGCTAGAGGCAGCGGCATTGTCCACTTTTGTGACACGAAATAGGATTTCGTGGAAGCCGTTTACCAGTCGATGCTCGTCTCTCAGAAGAGAAGGCGAGAACATGGAAAATGCCTCAACGGGAGCTGGGAGCCAGAAGTGAATAAATAAGCGGCTATATTTTTCCCCATACAGCACCTGCGCTTCCAGACCTCACCGCGCGGATGCGCCAGTATCCAGTCATACAATACAGCACGTATTATTCTGTATTCCGTATGCAATTTTTTGCATCATCCGGAGAACCTGTCTGTCGAAGCTATCGGTGGAGGTATGTAATGCTGTTGAGTGGTATGAGATGTGTGCCATGATCTAGATTTTGCGGCTTAAAGAATTCTAATAGATTCTGATCCATAAGGAGTATCAGGCTCACGGTGTGAGGCTAACGGGGTGTCTGACGGCAGGGCCCAACAATGGGGAATGAACGACCGGGCCAATCGACAGGGCCAAACAACGTTTAGCAACCATTTAGATGGCGAAACGCGCCGAATTTTAGCAGTTAGGCTGCACTGTCTCAACACGGAGACATCTACATGATAAATCTAAATGGCGTTGCTTAGTTATTCTTCGCCACTACTGGCTCTACGACGACGAATTTCCCCATGGCGACATTGCAGGAAATTGTTGTCCGAAGGCCAGAGTCATATCCACAGTGACACTCTGGCATCCTAGTACTGGTAGCCGCCTAGTGGCGACAAACATCACTTGGCTGCGTCGGACCACTTGTCTATACATACGGTGGCAGCCAGGCTTAATCAGAAAAATCAGGTGCTAATTGCGGCTATAGTCATTAGGGAACGCGCTGTTGAAACAAACAAACAAACAAACAAACAAACAAACAAACAAACAAACAAACAAAGAAAAACAAACAAGGACATAAACAAACAAACAGACCACAAAAAAGGACTCCTGTAGTTTATGAAGAAAAGAAAATATGTTCAAACACTACAATTAGCACATCTCTGTCTTGCGACCTCAACTCTATGGGCGCATTAAAGCATGTTCAACCTCAGCACCTCGTCTTTAGGCGTACATACATCGGGACAAGTCAGAGCCCGCACCGATCATTTAAGGGCTGCATATCGCCGCAAGGATTGTTTCTGTTGTTTCTGGAAACTAACAAACGCAACCAGCAAGAATAATTCGTTTTCTTGCTTAGTGGTAGACCGAACCCAGCAATCTCGACCAGCGTACATAGTACAATGCACGCCAGCGTCTCTTACGATAACGAAAAATCGTTGGGAATCTAATTAAACGTGCCCAGTGGAGTGCCCACTGTAACATATTCACTGCTCCCTATCGACAAACTTTTGCAGCGACGTTAACGAAGGAAAAAGCTATATGTGAAAATGAATTCATGCCCGCTCAGTAGAAAAAAATTCATAGTTGTTGGCGCAAGTTATTCATCTTCGAAAGGGCATTTTGTGTGCCTCTGAATTTTCGTTGCAGCTTAAGGATGTGTATCCTGGTATTACACAAAATACAAGAAAAAGCTGGTCATTAAAATTTCAACGTGAAGCGGAACACAAGACGAGCTGTGTAACGAATTTCAAAGGCTATCAATCCTGATATCTCCGACGCTAATTACATTCACCGCTTCTAATCTATTGGCACGTCGGAGGAGACTTTCAAACGGGATTATCTGCAAAGGCAGACTAATGAGTTCGGGATTTCGCGAGTACAGGGGCTTTACGAGAAAGCAAATATGGTGTTATTAGAAAAACATCGATATAGCTGATGGGCAAAGAAAATTTAACCAATATGAAATCTTATGCAGTGGTATTGAAACTAATCATTTGATTAATATTAAAGGGGAGTGCCACCATCTTTTAATTAATCTCTTAAGAATGTTTGCACATCAGACGCTGATCTCGATGATAAAGAAGCGCGTTAGCTTTGAGGTAGTGGGAAAGTTAACCGAGGGTTTTTTGCACAAATGTGAAACATGACGTATTCGAAACGGCGGAGTAAATATTCATTTTCGTGATGGTGATGTCTCTGAAACAAGCATTGGGTGTAGTGGCGCACACTGTCTAGTTGAAGACGAACACGCAGCCCAATAAAGACAGCTACTGGTAATTAGAATTCACGGTGAAATTAAAGGTAAAGGAAGGTACGGTGATCAGATTCAGTAAAAATAGACCCATAAATACATTTGTTTCCTCTTATCACAATACAGTTGCAGTGTTTGATCAGAAAAAATCTCTAGTTTAGCTACGCGTATCGCAAATCGAACTAAATTAGTCAGATGTTACTCGGAGAGCGCTTTTGCAAACTATAAGGCAGGTAAAAAGTGCTGGTGGTTTAGCATTGTTAAGTGCGAAATATTGTGAGAAAGAACAGTTTTTTGCTGGTGGACACCAGCGCCACGTACCTGAAAGCGCGATTGAGGCTTCCACTGATCCTGTTGCTAATGAAGTTTTCCATCTATACAAACAGACATGAAGTTATACGTGTCTTCAACTTTTTCATCGTCAGTGCCAATTTACTCAATGTACGCCGGCGGCCTAAGCTCCAGTGCCGCGTTTCTGCAGCAGTGTTGTTAACGCCATTGCGTATTGCTCTACTGCCGCGTTTCTGCCACAATGTTGTGCACGCCAACGCATGCAGCGCACATACCTCTGTCATAGCTCAAATCGTGAATGTTACTTTGATAGTAGTATTAGTGGATGAAGAAGACGATATGCATTGCACAGCGCGAGAGTGTGTTACAATTTAACACGATGCGCGTTGAGCTGCGGGGTTATAGCTGAGTGCTCTCGCGCAGTGGCCAGGGAAGCTGATCTGTTCGTACTGCCACGGGTTCAAACCAAATTGGCGGATATTTAATTTATTTTTTTTCTCTTGGCGCAAACCCACAAACACCGCAAGCATACAAACTTCCCAAGGTCTTGCTCGGGTTTGACCTATTGGATTTGTGATTTTGCACTAATAAACGGCAGCAGGTGCACCTTTCTATGTTGAGAGAGGAGCTGACCCAAGTCAAAATTTTCCGCTGAAAACCCACCATGAAACGCATCGATACATTGCTAGCTTATTCGCGACATCGGGTTTGCAGTTCTTTACGAACATCCATACAGTTTTTTTTTCTAATTACGTCCTGACATCGTGCTTACGATGCGAAAAAGGGGGAGGAAGCGGGCTATAAAGTAGACAAAATCAAGGTGGTTCGAACGTTAATTTAAACATTGGGTTTATCTGAAATGTTGACGTATATACGGCCTAAAATAGATATTTTGGCTTAATTTATTACGGCGCTCATAACACTGACCTCGAGACTTACGATACACTTCTTAATGCTGCTGCATAAGTGCTGTCGACACACCATAACCCCGCCGACGGCCAATGCCATGAAATTATATGATTGGTCGAGATCACATGACATTTTGACGTCATCACAGCCTGCCCTTATGGGCCACACTGATTGTCTGAGAGAGGTGTAGCGGCGCTGGCATCGCCAGCAGCGCTGTTGAAGATGAAGTGGGCGCGACCTGGCTCGCGCAGAACAGAACGCTTTCGGCAACCCGCCTGGCTAGCAACGTCGACACCCCGCTCCGCCGGCTCACTAGCCGCGGCTACCGAGACCTCCAATAAATGTGGATCACCCTACCACATCTGGTGACACCGAACGACAGCCCCGACGCACGCAACGCCGCTCCCACCGGCTCTGCGCTCCTGCCCGTCCTGTCCCTCCACTTGGCCTTGCCGCTGCACGCCCGCTGTTCGCAGCCGGACTTCGGCAACTTCTCGCCACCGTGTACGCGCCTATACCATCGCACGCGGTGATCTTCTCCAGCCGTATCAGCGCTCCTTCCTTCCTCGGCTGCCAGGCCTGCCTGCGTTTTAACCCAGGTACCCCGTTTTGTGGCTGGCACTGCTGGACTCCCACTTTCATGTCAACTATGTGTCCAATCAGCTGCTGCGCTGTCAGCATGCCGGCCGCGAACTCCAACCCAGTCTCCTGGCAGAGCTGAGGTTGCCGCCTCCTGGCCCCGACATTTGCGCCGATTTCAAGAAGCGCCTGACGATATATTTTGGCTTGGAGCTCCCGCCAACTCTCAGCGCTCCTGTTCCCGACTCACATTCCTCGGCGCCACTCGACCCACCACCCCTGGCCGCATTCGCTACCCGAGCTGTTTCGCCTTTCCCTTCGCCCGCTCCTACGTCGGCGTCCCTCCCCACACCGGTATTCTCACTATCGCAGCCACCGTATGAGCCCCCACCCTCGGTTCGGCAAGTGCCACGTGAGCACGCGTCGGTATCTTGCCCACCTTCACACCCAGCTGCCTCAAACTACACCCCCGTCTCTCTCAAGTTTGCTTCACTGGCCCCTATGGATGGCCATCCACCTGTGATCTCCCCTCCCACTGCACCTCCTGTACAGCCCTCCTTCCCAGCAGTGGCGCCTGCCCTTGGGCCATCACCGGCAGCACCCTTCTCGACCCGGGCCCGTACTCGCTTCTAGTTCCAAGCTCGCCTGCTCCCTCCAGCCCAACCGCAGTGAGCACAACTGTCATACCTTCGCGAGGCGCGAATGCACGCCACCCCAGGACCTTGTCGCGCCTAACGCACCACCCAAAACGCTTGCCACACATCCCTGCCCACCTGGCGCCTTCACCAGTGCCTGTTTCTCCGCGACAGACGAGACGGCCCTGCCGTATCCTTCCCATTTCGGCAACTACGCCCCGGACTTGCTTTTTGTGCCCCCAGCCACCCGTTCCACTGCCACAGTGAGCTCGTTTAGGCATAAAGCTGCTGCACCTCGTCGACCACTTCGACCACTTCCCTCCAGCCCAGTGTCGTCCCTCCAGACCTCCAGCCCAGTGTCGTCTGCCGTCGTTTCCCAGTCACCAGCGGCTGAGGCATCCCCTCCTCTTCTACGGCGGCGGCTTCCGCACGCTATCCCTTCGTCTGCGCCCTGTTGGGGATGAGGGGTCCTTGAGTGAGCTATTTCAGCGCCGCAGGTCCCTTCTCCGAATGACGTTGTTGTCGGACTCGGTTATGAAGGAAACTGTACAGGGGGTTTATTTACATTATTTACAAGATTTAGGAACCCATTGGAGGGTGATGGGGGAAGGTCGGAGGATCTGAGAAGATCTGAGGATGATCGAGGATTCCTTCCTCACGGCACTCGTCGTCCGGTTTTAAAAGGGTTCGGTTCCTAGGATTCCCCAGGTTCGAGGAGGTCTTCGCCAGGTTGGGCGTGGCCTAACTTGCGCTGTCGTACACACACACACACACACACACACACACACACACACACACACACACACACACACACACACACACACACACACACACACACACACACACACACACACACACACACACACACACACACACACACACACACACACACACACACACACACACACACACACACACACACACACACACACACACACACACACACACACACACACACACACACACACACACACACACACACACACACACACACACACACACACACACACACACACACACACACACACACACACACACACCACTTCACATAGGGACACGCCCCCGTCACATGTATCGCCGGAGATAGAGGGTGCCGCTGGACCATCTCCCCCACCAGAGAGAGCGTTGTCCTCGCGTCCGAACGACAGTTCTCACGCTGTCAAGCCGGACATGTCTTCCGGGAAGTCCGAATGGGCGAGGCGCCGGCGAGCAGGCACAGTTGAAGGGGTGAGGCACCCCTGCTCGGTTTTGGCGGTCGCTAACTGCCTCCGTATCGCAGGGTCGATCTTCCGAGAACAATGTTGTGTACAAACGGTAGCAGAGTCCTCCGTCTCGAATCCAATAACCCAAGCGGGGACCAGCCGTGGGAACCAAGATGCCTATCACCGTGCAGTGACCCCGGCTGCGGGCGTCCCGGGCCGACTACGCAGCTAAGCCAGACAGGCTGTCGCCAGAAACCTTACAGCCCATTGGGCCAACGCACAGCACATATCACCCGTAACTCCCGTCGCGGGTTCTTTTTCTGCAATGGCATTTTCCGGCCCGCTTCAACCCAACTGGCGGTCCCACCAGTAGACCTTCCGACTGCAGCACGCGTAACTCGCCTCCCATTCCTCGACTTCTCCCGACTTAAGTCATCATCCTCATCCTTTGGCTCCCCTCGCCGTTTGCGCAGCAGGTATGCTCGACCGCCTGAGTTTGTTTCACCCGCCCGGCGGCCTTCACGAACCTAACTGTGTCCTGGACTTGGCCCACGTGCAAAAACTTGTACATACCGTTTTTTTCCTTTATCGCGCACCGCGCTAGGGCGGGGGGGGGGGAGCATCTGTAGCGGCGCTGGCATCACCAGCAGCGCTGATGAAGATGAAGTTGGCGTGGCCTGCCTCGCGCAACGCAGAACGCTTTCGGTAACCGGCCTGGCCAGCAACGTCGACAGCCCGCTCCGCCGGCTAACCAGCCGCGGCCACCGGGACTCCAATAAATGTGGACCACCTTCCACAGAGGCCACGGGGCAATGGGACGTTATCACAACCCCCCCCCCCCCCCCCCCCACCATGGCAGGTGGAAACCTGGCCACCAGGCTGGGAGGAACTTGCCTACCTTGGCAGTTAGCAGTTATGTTAATGGTTGGTCGAGAGAGATCATGCAATCCTGTGAAGTCATCACAACCTGCGCACCGGGTTGTGAGCAACCTAGTTTCTAGGCAGCCACCTAGACAGATAATAAAACTATGCGCGTTTTTCGCTAGAGAAAGGAACACCCTGTAGCAGGAAGGATTTTCACGTGCGGAATGTCTGTACTTACTTTTTTGCACTTTGTTTTCAACTCAGCTCTCCTTCTCCTCCTCCAGCGCAAGGTATCAAAACCAGCGCCTTATTCTGCATAACCTCCACGCATTTCCTTCTCCACTCTTACTCGGACGCCATGTTGCCACTAGCACCAAGAATGAAAACATTCTGAAAGGACAGCCATTCTCCACGGTAATACGCATTACAGTAATTTATGAATATGCTAGAGTAGATATGATATCCGAGCAGAATTTAGCCAAAAGCGCCTGGGCGCTCTATCTTTTAGAGCTTGCTGCAAACCCTTTTAAATAACTCGAAAAATCGCGCCTTAACTAAGTCTAAGCCAAGAATGCTTTCAGCTGTAAATGTTGCTCCAATGAGACACTAAATATCTGAAGAGAAAAGAAAAACTTGTGCGCACAAAGCGTATCAGGACACGTTTGATTTATTGTGAACTAGTTTGTTGTAATCTGTGCAATGAAAGCAAAGCAATTCAAGATGTTGACGGAAGCGTCAAAGTGTGGCTTAACAACTAGCTTGGCAGGCTAAGCGTTGACGTCAGCGAAGCCTTAGATATTGTGCCCCGGTCGCGGTAAAAAAATTACAAGGCAACAAAAAAAAATGAAACAGCGCGCGAAGAAGTGAAAGCTATGCTAGACAGCCTGTTTCGAGCCGCCTCAAGATTCATTTTTGGAAAAATCTAAAGGAATGAAATGGTGACCGCCGAGAAGTGTGACTCCTCTTGGTGCGAACTGCTCCGCATGACGGCTTTCCTATGCAAGCCTCCCTGGACGTGTCAATAGAACAGAGGCAATTTCCCACTGTAAGGGAAATGATTGGCACAACGGAAATGAAGTCCTGGCTCTTCCGCATCGCCCACGCCGGGATGAAAGCCGATTGTCTGCTAACGCGAAGCAGAACCGTAGTAACGGAGGCAAGTCAAGCCGCCTTCTATAAGCACGGCTGACGTGATTGCAGATGCGGCAGTTTGGCGAGGACTCAGTCTCGGAGCATGCAGCTCCAATCTCGTGCCAGCCGTCTTCCGAGCGGCGAACTGAGTCACGGACGAAAGGGATCCCGCTAAAGCTCGTTATGAGCTATGCCTAATTACGGTGTAGGCACTGCTGATAAGTAGCGATAAGTGCCTGCTCGGCGACACAGCTTTAATATGCCTCAACAAATATCATGAGTGCGAGATAACTAGGAAACTTTCGTTGCAACTTCTTCTAGCCTTCAGCATAACCACGCCAACTGCGGTACGAAGGCTTCTCCCATACATCGCCAATCAACCCGGTGATGTGCCAGCTGGGGCCACCTGATCCCCGCAAACCTCCTAATTTCACCCGCCCACCGGATTTTTTCCCGCCTTTGCTCCGCTTGCCTCCTCTTGGAATCCAGTCCGTTACCCTTAACGACCACTGGCTATCTTGCCTTCGTATTACATATCCAGCCAATGCCATTCTTTCTTTGTTTTGTCTAGGACGCCATTATCTTGCGTTTGTTTTATGAACCTTTATGTTACAGCTATCATTTTCCTTTCATAGCTCACTGCATTGTCGTCAACCTGATTTCAAGCCTTTTCCTTAGCCTTCAAGTTTCTGCCCCATAGATGAGTATTGACAAGATACAACTGTTGTATACTTTATTCTTGAGGGATACTGGTAAGATGATATTTATTACCTTAGAATGCCTGCCTAATTCACTCCACCGCAGTCTTATTCTCATAGCTATTTAACTCTAGCGGTGCGGATCTGCGGTCACTACCTTCCCTAAGTACATTTACTTATTTGAAAACTTCGAATGCTTCTATGCCTATCGCAAACTGGTTTCTTATTCTGAGAATATTAAACATTAGTTTAGATTTTTGCATATTTTCATAATTTTCATGCCAGCCGTTGTGCGTTGCCTGCGTTTAACTCTTCCCTCACCCAGTTCTCTAAATATCTCGTGTAAACACGCGGTACCTCTTCTAGACCCTGGCTCTGCAATTCCTTCATGACTGCTGAAGTTTCGACTGAGTCAAATGCTTTTTCGCAGTATATGAAGGCTGTATATGGAGGTTTGTTATATTTTGCGCATTTCTCTATCACCTGATTGATGATGTGGGTACTTATGAAAGCCAGCTTGTTTCGTTGATTGACTGAAGTCTAAGGTTGCGCTAATTCTATTAGCAATTACCTCAGTAAATGCTTTGTAGGCAACGGAAAGTAGGCTGATTGGTCTGTAGTTTTTCAAATATTTGGCGTCCGCTTTCGTATGGTTTTAAGAAAATATTGACGTTTCTCCAACGTTCAGGTACGCTGTAGGTCGTGATGTAATTTTTTCTAGCACAATGACCCCATCGCCCTTCAACCTGATCTGCTGTTACCTGATCCTCAGCAGCTGCTTTCGCCCTTTGTGTTGCTTCTAAGGCTTTCTTTACTTCCTCTTTCGTTACTGGCGGGATGTCAAATTTCTCTCCACTACTGCTTCTCTCATTGTCGTCTTGATTGTTTCGGCTACTTCATAGAGCTGTGCCGTGTAGAACTCCTCGGCTGCTATAGCTGTCTTTTCCTTATTGTTAATGACATTGCTCTCCTTGTCTTCTCGGTGAGTAGATGTGATTTTTGCCAATGCCAGTTTCCTCTTCACCGCTTTCAGACTACCTTGGTTCTTTAAAGCATGTTTGTTTGTCTCCATATTATACTTACTTCTGTTGGTTACCTAAGGTTTATTGATTACCTTTGACACTTCCGCCAGTTCTATTCTATTTATGTGTTAGAGGCTTTCAGGTTCTTTTTTAGTTCTTAACCAGATCTTTGGCCTCATGAGGGAGCTTGCCTATATCCTGTTTAACCATCTCACCGCCTACTTCTACTGCACACTTTGTAATGATGGCTGCGAGATAACCTTCGTTGCTTGAACATTGAGAGCGCCATCCTCGGCTAAAACGGAATAAATGATATCTACTTTACCCCATACCGCTAATGTGCTCTTTCCTTACCAGCTTTCTCCGTACCCTGTCCAAATAAAGGACAATTCGAGACCTCACCATCGTATGGCCACATCTCACCTTACCGTGCATCTTCACATCCCGAAGTGCCAAGATGCGCGCACAATACGAAGTCTATTTCATTTTCAGTCTCGCCATTCGTGATTTTCCGCGTCCAATTCCGGTTCTCCCGTTTGCGGGAAAGGGCATCCTTGATCTGCGAACTACTTAGTTCAGCGACTGTGCTAATAACTCCCCCGAGCAGTTATTAGCCTCTGTGCTATAGTTTCCTACTGCGCGGTCTGCTGCCTGCATCTTGCCTACCTTAGAACTGAAGTCACCCACCAGTACTCTGCCCAATTCAACGCCTTCACAGAACATTTCGACTATCACCATTGTGACTGGTTTGAGGTGCGTAGGCCTTTACAAACATCTAGTACCTATAACTAATCTAAATTCTGGTAATTGCCACGCTCTCGTTATAGCTGTAGTAATCTTCTATGTTGTCAGCTATACACTTATTGATAGCAATCAAACACCTAGTTCCCGCTGGCCCACTAAAACACGATAGCGTATTAAGTACCAGCCCTTTAATAATGCATAAGCTTCATCTGGCCTCCTAACCTGACAAAAACCCTTCATGGCACCACATTTATTGCTTCGAACTGCTAGGCTAGCCTCACTAGACGAGATTCTAACGTTAAGCGTTGTCAGGTTCAGTTTCTGATGGCGGACTGATGGGATCCAGCGATTCTTAGCACCCTCCGCTGCGTCAGAGTTCTGACCACCGGCTTGGTGAGTTTCTCCGCAGCCGCTGGGGAGTGAGGGCAGCGGGTTAATTGGCGCATTCATAAGGAAAGTGGTGGCCAATTACATTACCAGGGTGGCCAGATCCTGTTCTAGTGAGACGGTGCGTTGTCGAGTCTGGTCGACGGGATCAGGCCGTACCTCAGGCTTGGTTATTCAATCACTCAGGTATTTCGTCATCCTTCGGAAATTTTTTTCCGGTGAAAAAATGCGCGGCACCGAGATTCGAACCATGATTCTCTTGCACGCGATGCAGATTCCCTATCATTGGGCCTTCCCTTAATTTCATCACTTTTAGCCTTATACAGTTTATATTCGCCACAGGTGCTTCATTCAGTCCTTTAGCACTGGAATAATATAATGTCGCCTGAATACTCAAGTTAGATGCGGAAACAGCAAAGCGTTTATCGATCAACCACACCTGTGCTAGTTTTCTTAGGTTCCTTCGAACATTCGCAGTTAGCGCATTAGACATGTGTGCGCCGGAAAAAGAAAGTGTTCATTTTTGAATATATGCAAATATGCAAACAGCGACTCCATTTCACTATGGTTGCAGCGACCGGGGGACAAAGCTTACCCAACGCTGAACGAATGCATATTGACGACATCTTGCGTATAGGTGATAGTCTATAATACTAAAGTGGATTCACTTGCCTTTTAACCGCACATCTTCGAATTGAGAAGTTGAAAGAAATCATTCCTCAGATGAAACGCATGTTGTATAAAATGTGGTTAAACGGGGAACTCTCCAAAACAATTCTTGCTCTAGTGTGTGCAAACCTAGCGAAGTAACACATGCAACCAAAACATTCATGCGCGGTCTCTAAATTCTGAGTAACACCATATCGGAGCCATAATTTGGCGGAGCGTGCCTGATCAACAAAAAGTCAGAACCGTCGCACACAGGCTTTCATAAGTAGCCTGTAACATAATGGTATAATCTGCGCTTGTATGCATGGCTCACGTAGCGCACCAGGATGCTCTCCCAGAACACTATGATTTCCTTTAACACCGGAGGCTGTTTTCCAAAAACTTTTGACTGTAATCGCACATGTGTTTTTACATCCCCATTCCTTGAACCAAGGAAATATAACATGAAAATTTGCCATTGCTTTGAAGTAATTTACGGCACATTGGCAGACACATGCTTCCACAACAAACTTCTTTGCAGGCCGCCGGGGTGTGTCAGTGGTTATGACGCTGGGCTGCCGACCCGAAAGACACGGGTTCGATCCCGGCCGCGACGGTTGCAGTGCGACGGAGGCGAAATGCTAGCTGCCCGTGTAGTGTGCGATGTCAGTGCGCGGTAAGGAACCCCGGGTGCTCAAAATTACCGGATCCCTCCACTACGGCGTCCCTCACAGCCTGAGCCGCTTTGGGGCGCTAGACCACATAAAACATAGACCTGCCTTGTTCCTAGCATTTCAATAGTAGGGTTCTATAGGCATCGCCCACTACATTCTAAACAGAAAGGAGGAAAAGGGAGTAAACTGTAGTCTAGCGCACATTACCGTTTGCAAAAGGGACTTCACCAAAGGAAAGCTTAATGACCTTTTACTTCCATATAGGCGTATTCGTGTATGGAGTGTACGATGTCTTCGCTGACGCCAGAGGGGGACAACACACGCCTCATTTATTTCTTAGTTTTCGGAACCAATGGAACCAGCTGACTGCACTGAAGTGAAAAAAAATATATTCATATCAAAAGCCCCTCTTTTGTTCGAGTCACTAGCGCTGCCATCTGTTGCCCCTAACTGCGATTATTCCGGAAGGACGTACTTCGCGCTTTAGCGCATAAAATGAAGGAAAAAAAAAACGAACTGGGAGCGAAGTCCTCTCCAAGTTGGGATCAATATTTTGAAGGATCTTTTTTTTTTCTCTTCATCTTCCGGTTCCGCTCATCTAAGCGCGTCCGGCGCGCACTCGCGGAGAGAGAAGTCTCGAGTGCATGTTTTTATCCCAACGAAGCAGCAGCAGCCCGGAGGTCTATTCTTGGGACGCCATCGATCGCGCGGCCAATCTCTGCCGGATAAAAACAGCCCCGCGGCCGCCATCCACACGATGGGGTCGGGGGAACGGGGGACTGTCTGGCCGCCCGCGCCTTCGAAACCACACGACGCGTGCGTTCACCGCGGTGCGATGCCCCCGGTCGCGTCTCCGGCCAAAGGTCGAGCTCCAGCCGGCCGACCACGTGTCGTTTCGCAGCGTGTCAGCAGTTCTTTCCGAAAAACATTTAACTAATAGAAGGAATGGATAGTGTTGTTCCAAGCCGCAACCAAGAATTCCCTTTCATTAAAGAAATCTCCATTTTGAGCCCGTTTTTCGGGTAGCAGTTAGCGAAATTTCTTAATATTTTTCTGCAAGATACTGCCATAATTTTAACGCGATAGCGTTAGAAGCCTCGTTACTCAGAAAATCCGGCGTCGGTGTTGCCGGCATCGGCGTTGCGAGCGAAAAATCGCGAGCATGACTCTGGCAGGTGGTGCCCAGGGAGCAAGCTAGGAGGCAGCTGTGCCACCTTGGCCACGTGACCTTGCGTCGTCATCACAACCTGCCCACCGGATAGTGAGCAAACTGCACACCACGTCAAGTGGCAGCTCAGTTAATGACTGGTCACTCGTGAAGGGAAGAGTAACTTGGGTTGCACAAGGCACACCGCTGGGAGCACCTGCCATCGCAGGAGAGTGGCGCATCGCATAACCGCTGCACCACTACGCTAGTTGTGGTATGAGGACTCCCAGGGAGCTATGAATGTAAAGTAGAGAATGGAATTCTGCATATATGGGAATTAAACCATTATGCCATCGTGTTATACCCTTAAGGCGGAGCTTAAGTGTCTCCCACCAATTTTTTACAGTAATCCTGGCTGTTGGCCACGATTAATGTAAGCCAAAATGCATTAATTGGCCAAGTACACTCGTTTTGTGCGTTAGTGTTTTCTTTATAGCACTTCGCAGCGTTTTTCAAGGAAGGGTGTGACATGGGAAAAGGTGGCCTCAATCGCCACATAAGGACATGTGGCAAAAGAAGTTCTGAAAATTCCAGCTTCTAGCATTATTTAAAAAAAAAATCTAAATTGTAATGCCCGGAGTGCCACACCGAGGCCCCAATGGAGAACTCCGTATTGATTTAGGCCAACTGGAGTTATTCAACGTGCACTGAAATCACAGAGCACACAGTTTTTGTTTGTCTTTTGCCTGCATCGAAATACGGGCGGGATCGAGCACCGGACTTCGTGATCAGCAGCTGAACGCCAGTGCCGCTGAGCCACCGTGGCGGGCCAAGCAATATTAAATGATGAAGCTTTTAAACAGAAGGAAATGTAACAAGAACGCAAGTGACTAGCATGAACTCGTATCTTGTACGTGACTTTTACAACTCAGGCTAGTGTCAGCTCTACAAGACTGGCGTATTTATTGGTCGATACGTCATATAGATCGACAGTCTAACTTCGGGAAGCGGACAGAAATAAAGTTGATGCTGGTATGTCTTATAGGTCGCCAAATGAAAGCTCTCAGCCGTAAACTTTCCAATAAGGCGACCAGCACAGCGCATCGCGTATCTATGATGCATCAGAGCACGTCAGAAGCTCTTCGCTGGAGACATCACTGCACTTTCGCGCATTGCAAAGGCGAGCTTAAAGACGCGATATACAGGGAAGTGCGAGAGAAAACGCGAGATAGCATTGCTTCCAAACGCCCGCAGCATCACTGCTTCCGTAGAAGTACATTGACTGGGGATAGTTGGTCCATAGCTGCAGTTGATGTCAGGACGGCGCGAAAGGGTCTTGGACAAGAGAGGCACAAGAGAGGCGAATGTCCTGTCATGTTCTTGTGCCTCTCTCGTCCTTGTCCCTTTCGCGCCGTCCTGACGTCAACTACGCTGCCGTAGATTAATGGCAACAATTTATAGAACAACGAAGGAACGATAGCGCGACACGCGCTTTTGGCGAGGTGACGACAGGGAGGGGTTAGGCGCTAATCGCCATTTTGCCCTTCCATTGGATAGAGGAAAAACGCTAAGGCACCCGTGTACTGTGCGATGTCAGTGCACGTTAAAGATCCCCAGGTGGTCGAAATTATTCCGGAGCCCTCCACTACGGCACTTCTCTCTTCCTTCCCTCTTACACTCCTTCCTTTATCCCTTCCCTTACGGCGCGGTTCAGGTGTCCAACGGTATATGAGACAGATACTGCGCCATTTTCTTTCGCCAAAAACCATTTATTATTATTATTCCATTGGAATCTTTTTCGTGGCTGTCTTGAAAGAAGCAGAGCTTTGCACAGTAGGGGTGGTAGCAACTGGCAGACATTGAGAAAGCTCGAAAGCGGCCCTACACTCTAATCCCGAATCCGCCTATGTAGGAGCAGAAGAGGAAGTAAGTTGTCCTTCATGGCGCCCCCTTTTATAAAAGAGAGCGTACTAGAGGGCAGCTTACTCTCTTTTTTACTCTGTTCTTGTTAGAGTGTGCGAAGGAAGGCTTTCTAAAGTGGCATCGATTGCATCCTCATCTTCCTCCGTTTTCTCCATCGCGCTTGCGCCTTGGGATGGACGTTTGGCCGCAAACACCTCTAGGCGAAAGAATTTGCTTCACACGCCGGCTAATTTTTGAAATTCTACGCATAGCTTTGAAGATTCTTTGTTCCTTTTACGCCCGATTTTCGACCGAAAATCCTCTGAGAAATATAGAATTACACGAATACAACAACAGTGAGATTTGAGACCTGTCGGGTTTAAGCCAGCGCTCCCATGAAAGCGCCGGCGGATCGGACCTTCCATGGTGACTCTTGGGTCGGTACTGTTTACTGACAGTAAATAAATATGTGGCAAGAATTTCCGACCAACATTAGCTCGTCGAAACAAAGAGCGAAACACTTTAGGACGTGGGAAGGACAAGAATGAGAGACAATCGAAGCCCTAGGAATTAGTCCGGCTAAATAACATTCTACGAACACAACATCTTTGTTCATTAAAGAAGAGATGGAATTCCCGGGCGCGGTAACGCAGGCGCAGTGAGTGCTGTTCCCTCACGTCCTTGCATACCTTAACTTTTTTTTATTTCTTTCCCGAGAATTTGAGCGTGTGGTTATTCTTACGCAAGGTTTGTACCTCAGTACTAATAAACTGCGGTTGGTTGTCAGCGCTGCGTCTGTGCTGTTCCTTTCTGCTTCTTTTCGTTTGCAATGTGTTCCAACCATGCAGTATCGACAAGCCCATAACTCATTGTTGCGGCCCATTAGCTGCTCCCCTCAGGGCTGCCACCTGCCACTGTAAACAGAAAAGAGTAAAAATTAGCCGGTGGTTTGGCATGGCTAAGCATGAAATATTTTGCCGAAGCACAGTTTTTTTTTTGCAGTTGAACCCCCCCCCCCCCCCCCCCCCTGCCACGTACCTGAAAGCTCGATTGAGGTGTCCACTCACCCAGGGAGCCAGTTATATGCGTCTTCAACTTTTTCATCGTCAATACCAATTGTACCAGTGTACGCCGGCGGCCGATGCTCCAGTGCCCCACTTCTGCAGCGATGTTGTCAACGCCAACGCGTTTTGCATTAGTGCCGTGTTTCTGCCACAGGTTTGTCCACGCCAACGTATGCAGCGCACATAACTCTGTCACTACTGCTACATAGCTCAAATCGCGATTATTAGTTTCATATTAGTATTGCTTGATGAAGAAGACGATGTGTAATGCACGGGTTTATGAAAAAACGTCCCCGGAAAAAGCGTCCCCGTGTGCACAGCGCGAGAGTGTGCTGCAGTTTAACACAAGGCCCGATCGGATGAAGCATGACCGGTTAATAGCATAGTGCTTTCCTGCGGTGGCCAGTGAAGCTTATCTGTTCACGCCGCCGCGTGTTCGAATCCCAGTCGCGACAATATTTACTATATTTATTTATAGTTGGCCAAAGGCCCTACTCGTTTTAGTGCCCGCCTTGCATGCGGGAGGTGCGGGGTTCGATCTCCAGTGCCGCCGGGTACCCACCGTTGATACAATGGGTACAAGCTTTCTCCTGGTCTGGTGCTCGGCTTCTTTAGGGTGAAAATTCTAGGGAAAACGGTCTTTGACCACAACTTGAGAAAAAGAAAAAACACCTGTGGCATGGTACTCTTTAGCCACTGACACCCTGCGCCATAAAAATTCAGTATCATCATCACTTTTTTGGTGTCGTCGATAGTGGTACCCAAGTTTTTCTATGCAAGTATTAACTGCTCAATGCGAGCAATTCAAAAACTTGAAAAGAAAGATTTTGCAACACATCAGAAGAAAGGACCAATACCTTCAATATTTCTATAGCAGTACCTTACGTATTTCCAACATTCAAAATTATTGTCCAAGAATGTTGGGCACGAGGGACACTGAGGGCAAATCGAAGTTTGCCTGTATAAACCGAATCTGGCATTTCAACCACAAAGAAGCAACTGTTCCTGAAAATAGAGCTTTTATACGCCAGTAAAGGCGTAGTGTAATGAAGAACACGAGTCGCAGTCACCGGTCGATTTTTAAATTAAACTACGCGCCTCGAGACCAAATTTCGGGGACGGATCCCAGAGGCTATACAACATAAAACAGCAGCCAACCAGGGACACGACACAGCAATGAAATACGACTCGAGGCTATACTACATTGCCTCTCACTTCAAAACGTTCGCAACCAGTCCTTCTCGATGTGGACGTGACGAGTTGAGGCAAGTGGCGGGAAAATTTTTAAATTCAATTATCTAAGCCATTAAATTGGTTCATTGCTGCTAGTTAAACGGTAAAATACCCAGAAAGAGCCACTAATGAATCTTTATTGCGAAAAATAATTGAAAGCGGTTGCCGTAGTACTGTAAGCTAACCAAAAAGCATTCTCATTCCTGTGTTTGCATAACATGTCTTGAATACGTAATGAAAACGTTCTTTCTTCCGTAACAAAGCCGGAAGTTCACAGAAAGGGAAGAGACCGTTTCTTTTTTTGCTAATCGTTCCCGGCTTTCTGTCTGTCGTAGGCCTACATTCACTCCCTGTGGTCAATGAAACGAGCTGCAACAAAGACAGCGTTGGGGTGGGGGGGGGGGGGGAGATAAAGAAGAGATGGGGAGGGTTGTGTACACATGACACGTGTGCATATACCCTGGGAGTCTCCAGGCGGTGCGAGCATGCCGCAGCTGGCCCGGCGCGAGGCCGCGTAGTCGACCGAGTTGCGCGAGGTCCTCCGGGATCCGGGACCCCCCTTGGCCCCACCCGGCGGCGCGGCTACGGCGCTGCCACCCAAGGATCCGTCCACGGAGCTGAGCACGGCGGGACCCGGGGACGGCGAGGCTGCGTCGCCCATTCTGTCCCGGCCGGACGAGCCGAAACGGGCTCTGCGAGGACATTCACGACTATCATTCACGACGGCTCAGCTCGAGGACATTCTAAGGAAACCAGACGGATTTTAACGGAATTAAAAACAGGTCTAGGCAATGATAGAAGGGGATTCAGGAAAGAGCAGTGCTGTAGGGATTGTAGTCACAGAGAAAGAGAGAGAGAGGTTAACGTGATAAGCGTGAGTTAGTGACAGCTTCTTCATCCCCTGTGATTCGATGATATGCGCAGCTTGTGTACCTTTCAAGAATGCAGACAGTAACATGCGTCCTCTTCATGCATATATTACGGCGGCCTTTTGTTGGTTAGGAAGCGCTCCTTGTAGACATGCATACGTAGGCAGCACCCGTTGAATAGCATTGAGCGACATGTATACATTCTACGTGCGAGCGCAAGATCGCTCGGTTTCTGTGACGTCAGAATTGTCTTGGACGCAGTCGTCAGACGTTAATTTGAGTGTCCGACCTATACTAGCCTCACAGTGACAACAAACGAATTGCGTCTTCGCTCGCCAATACCGCGAAGTTAAAAGAGGGGCTAAGAAGCTTTATCGAATATATATCCTCCCCGATTTTGTTACAACTGGGCAGACAAGTTGCTGCCAGCAAAGTGCACGAATATGTGAGCTGCATAGCTTCTTGCCATTTGGTCGGTATACTACCGCGGCATTATGTTGTGCGTTGTTTTCCACACCAGAGGTTCCTTGCTCTGAGAGGCTGAGTGGGAGAATAATAATAATAATAATAATTGGTTTTTGGGGAAAGGAAATGGCGCAGTATCTGTCTCATATATCTTTGGACACCTGAACAGCGCCGTAAGGGAAGGGATAAAGGAGGGAGTGATAGAAGAAAGGATGAAGCTAAAATGGTTTTATGGCTAAATTCAAATTAATCTAGGTAAGTTCGCCTCGGACTATACCCGTTAAAAAATTCTTTCCTTCTGCTAACATCGTGAGGCCAGTTAATTATGCGAAATGACGTCGTTAGTTGGCGCTTGGCAGTGTTTATCGTTGAAGGACGTTCCTGGCCACTGTGTGGCAGTGCAACACTTGGTACATTACATCACTGGAACGAGTAAGAATTCTTCTGTTTTGGGGTTGTGGTTAGGATCAGTTAAGAGTAATGTTAGGATCCCCGGAGCAGAGGCAGTGAGACTGTGTTGTCATACTTGTTAGATATGTCACCGAGAAACGTATTAAGAATACTGTTTTGAATTTTAGGTGGTATCCAACTCTAATAAACGTGCTTGACCAATGAGTTGTGCTTGTGGACAGTGGGTCCCACACGAAGTGAACGTCATCGCAGGTGACAGTGGAAAGTGCGCATGATGTGCCGGTGAAATGTTTATTGTGACAACTTGACTTTCCGCTCAGGTGCGTACGACAGCGTGGCAAAGTAATAAAACAGGAGAACTGCTCCTCGAAGTGAGATGGGCTACTCACTTGCTGAAGAGCCTAAGGACGAGGCAGAAGAGCGCCGTGAACACCATCAGCGCCACGATGACGCTCACCATTGTCGTCAGCTCGGGGTTCTCTAGGATCGCCACCCCGCGCGCTGCAGTCGCAAAATGGCAGGTTGTTACAGTCGTGCTGTGCTCACAAACAGTGCAGGTGACTCAGTGAAGAAGAAAAAAGAACACGACAATAAAACCAGCATTAATTAAAAGACTAGCGCATAAAACTGGGACGCAGACAGAGAAGACAGGACAAGCGCTAAACATCAACTGAGATTTTACTGCGAGGAAGAAGGTACATAAATGCATTTTGAGTGGAGCATGCGCACACTGGGCTGAAACAATACAAGCACTTTCTAATCAAAATGGGGCAAACTATTCTTTAATTACATGTTTTCTTTCTTGGACAAGGCAAGTGATGTTGTGCTTACACACTTATCTCTTTCCCTGTTAATGTGATAAGCCTCACAATTCTCACGCCCCAACCTTGTGCCTCCCCTACCAAGCACACACGTGGCATCAAACGCCGGCACGCACCCGCACTGCTTACAATGCTTGGCCAAATGGCCGCCCCCCGCCAATGAATCTACCAGCGTTTTATGCGCTAGTCTTTTAATTAATGATGACATACCAACTAGCCCAGCTTTGCGCATTGATAATAAAACCAGGACTGACAGAATTTGAGAAATGTTAGTTCATCAAATTGCACTAATAACCCCTCGGAGAATGTGAAGAACGGTCTGAAAGAAAGAGTAGGACATGAAGTTGTGCTAATCGGTTCATAGTTCATGCGAAAAAAACTGCGCGAGGTCGACGGGACAAGGAGAGACACAAAGACGCAAGCGCCGACCGAGATTCCCTGGAAATCTTCTTCACTTTCAAAACTCATAAGCCGGAATGCCCGCTACGTGCGATTGTTTCCGAGAGAGACAGCTGGCAGCACTCTGTGAGCTCATACCTAAAACGCCACCTCGACCAGGTTTTGGGGCTTGACCCGTTCCTCATTCGCCGCTCTGAGGATCTGGCGCTGGCTCTTGAACAGAGAATGCCTTCTGCTCCTGCAGCCTTTTCTGTGGATGTAGAAGATCTTTTCTATTCGATTCCGCACAAAGGGTTGTTTACTGCTGTCAGAGAAAGTACTGAAGGGCATGGCGAAGTAGCTTTCCACAATACTGCTGGCATTACTACCGAGCATTCTTTAGAGCTTTTACAGTTTTACTTTGGTTCGACAACCACCTTTTATGAAGATCGCTTTTATGTTCAGAAGTCTGGAATTTGCATTGGTTCCGCTGTCGCTCCTGTGCTGTGGGACATTTTCATGGCATTTGTAGACAGACGCTTAGAAAAAGAGCTTTTAAAGCACCCTGCTTTACGTTCTTTCGTTATGTCGACGACTTTCTAGTGATCTTAGACAAGCATTTTAACTATGGCCTTGACAGTGCTGTCACTAACATTCTTAACGCCTTATCCTCTGAGGAGCAAGGTTTGTTTTTTACTCATAAATTGACAACGGACAATCGCATCCAGTTTTTAGACCTACATTTGCACTTCACAGATGACCATGCGTGCTGGTCATATAGTCCACGGTCAAAGAAAAGTTTACTGCCTTTTAAGAGTGCTCACTTCAAGCTAGTGAAACGTGGCATTATTATGTCTAGCTGTCTATCTGCCTTACAGAAGTCCAATTCCCACACCATGTCATCTAGTTCTGTGTGTCAAGTCGAACGCCTTCTTTCAGCTGGCTCCTTCCAATTTCTAATCCTCAGCACTTGCGGAAGCCTGCTCCAAAGGCTAAAATCTCCCGATAGGAAGGAACAATGCTCGGAAACCAAGCCACCATTTGTCATGCCATATTTCCAGTCTTTCACACAACATTAAGAAGGTTGAGGAGAGGTACGGAATCCGCTTTTTTTCGGCGCCATGCAAAATGAAAAAAGTGTGTCTTTTACTGAACCGAAGAAAAAAAGAACCCACCACTTGCAGAAAGAACCACCAGGGCAAATTCGCTAAATGCATTTCAGAAGTAGTCTACGAAATTCCTCTTTCGTGCGGACGGACGACCTATGTAGGCCAAACGGGCCGACATTTTAATGAGCGTGCTCCGGAGCACAGGCGGTCTCTACGCACGAGCACGGGCAGCAATCTTCCGCTGCACTGTAGGAGATGCGATACCAACAGCTGTCATCCTTATCTAGAAAAAACAAAATTCCTTTCAAAAGCGAAATCAAAAACCACAACAGAAGTTATCGGGGACTTCTTCATCTCAAAAAAGGGTGACAACTGTGTTAGCTCGTCTATCAAGAAAAGAGATTGATTTCTTAAATGGTCATATACGGGCTTTCCGGGGGTCCTAATCACATGTGGTTCTCTTGATACTGTCGTCACCCTGCTCTACACTGTTCTTTTTTGCTGCGCATGTACCTTGTTCGTCAGGCTGCTTGCTTTTATAAGCGCCCTGTTTTCGAAAAATAAAAACAGTTGGAAGTTCTGCGCTTTATGCGTGTGTCTTTGTGTCTCTCCTTGTCCCATCGACCTCGCGCAGTTTTTATTTGAAATATAGAGTTTCATGTGAGAAACACGCGGGAAATTAGGTCACTGGTAGCGATCTGCTTGGTCCTAGAGTAAAGGAAAATTGGAGCAAAAACGGAAGGCAAATGAAAAACGGACAACCTAGACAGCATGTACACGCGTAATGAGGCCGTTATATTGAAGAACGCCTGAACTCAAGTGAGAGATTTGATGCGTCATTTGCGCGAAGTTGAATTCAGTAAAGCGTTCTGTTATAATTCCTTGCTCATTCAGGAGCGCTATTTATATGCTAACTAGCGATTTCCTGAAATGGGAAGAACAGACGTCGTCACAAAATAAGATGTGCCGCAGTTGAGTTGAGTTGAGGTGTTGAATGTTACAGGTGGGATTAGCCTTGCTTATTCTGCCGGCAATTGCTCCACCGTAGCGTAACTTCTATGTTAATAATGTCCTTAAACCTGTCAGATCTACCCCGCTATGCGCATAGTCACTTATAATAGCACATATTCCACTCCCGCAATCACCATCTATGTACACATTCACACCACACAGTTCACACCACAGTCCACTCCAGAAGTCACCGTTTGTGCGCATATTCAGTCACAGTAGAACGTAGGCCATCGTAGTGCCACAATAAATACACACATTCATTCACAGTATAACATAGTCCACTCCAGAAGACACCATCTATGCACACATTCAATCACAGTGGACCATAGTCCGCTCCTGCTGTCACCATTTAGAAGCAAGATCAGTGTCCGGCAGAAATGTGCCTGAATCAGCCTGGACATTAAGCTTCATCATCATCTTCCTAGCCACGGTCGTTGCAGAACAAAGGTATCTGCCACTGACCTCCAAATGACTGTCCTGCGGCCAGCTGTGGACTGCCCACACACAGAAACTTCCTAATGTCATCTGCCCGCCTAACTGTGCTGCCCTGTGCCATATTTGCCTTCCCTTTCAATCCATTCCGTTTTCCTGAAGCACCTTAAGTTATCAGGCCTCTGCGTTAGTTTCTATGCCCACGTCATTTACTGTTTCCAGGAGATCTCTGACAACGGCTGGACGTCAGTGTTGCATACGAAAAGCGGGACGCCTGTTCATTCAGGGATGCCACAATATACTTGTATCATGCGCCCCTAACCGTAATGCTGCGTCATCTGGTTCAATGGTCATTGCGTATAGGTAAGAGCAGCCATGGTGCCTCTTCTTGCGCTATTCCTGTTTTATCAGCCAACGAAAACTAGGAATCGATGCCGGGAAGAGCTTCAGTTGCCGGGGATAGCTTATGACACATACGAAATTTCCTTGCACCTCTCGTAGCCTGTTCGTGGTAGAGTGGAAGCCAGGAGCCCGAGATGATTTGTTCAACAAGTGTGGTGTTGTGACCAGCTGATACAGTCACCGTCTTCTCGCATTCATATCCTGACGTGGCGGTGACATCAGTCCGACAATCGGGAAGACAGCGAAAGAATTTCAAAAGAAATTCTTTATTGGTCTGTATCGCACCTACAGAGAACTGGACAACTCAGCGGTGGCGATGGAAACACTGCCACTTTCGAACGTGTTAATTTAAAGGCAGTACGGAATATTCGCGATAAGGGCATGGAAGATCTAAAAAAAATCAGGAAACAGGACCACGCCATTACGATTCCGCGAGACCTCTCTGGTCTCATCTTGCCTGTAGCAAACAAATTGCCCCTGTGACGCAGGCGTTAAATAAAGCTCATTTGTAAAGCTCAGAGAAGAAAACAGTGCTTCAAGGCAATACGTATCCTCCGCACTTGTCAGACGAACATGGATGAGTGGTACTGGCGAGTTCGCACACGGTTGAGTGCGTAACACGGGAAACAGGCTCAATATCATCGCCTCTCACGTACACACGCAGGCCTAAGTAAACTCGCGTTGTTACTCAAAGCAGTGGCGGCGTCTGTGTATGATCCGTCCGTCGGCCCCTTTCTATCCCTCTCTCTTTTTTTTTTCATCTCCCGTCGAAAGGGTTTCATTCGGGGGCAGCATGCAAAGCTTTCATCAGTGGACGACGTTCACCCTCCCGAGCGGACCACCCAAACGCAGTCGATAAAACTCGGGGCCGAACAAACGCGCCGACACGCGCTGCGACGCCTTCTCGACGCTGTCGGGCGCCGAGAGGAACAGTACCGGAGGGAGCGATTGGCAACAGCGGCTGGGGAAGCGAAAATAACGAGCCGCCGCCTTCCTCCACCCTGCAGTTACCTTCGCCGCGCCCCAGCCGCTTTTTCCCAAGCGCGCCACCTCCGTTTCCCACCTGGCAGCAGCAGCAGCAGCATCAGACCGGGGCCAGCGCGCATGGGCCAAAGGCAAACAGAGATCGACGAGCTCCGCGGCGCTTTCCTAATTCAATACAGGCCAAGCCGTATCCAATCCACGTCGTCTAGCCCGCTCAGAAGCAACAATGCGGAGACAAAAGAAAGCAAACAAACAAAAAAAGTATTGAGCGAAAAATTCCGGCCCCAGGGCAAAGTAGAACCTCCGCACTTCCTTTGCCCTCCGTTTGTTCTCGCTCAGTCGTGGGCGGAGCGCTGACTTCGTGCTGTTTCTTGACCGAACCGTAAGTTGAAAGGGAGGCAAATAATTTAGCGGGGCCAACTTTTCTCAGGGGCTAGCCGACCTCGTGGAAGAAAGGAGTTGCCGGCGTGTGTGCGTGCGTGGGCGTTGGTGTCTCGGGCACTCCCTTGTTACACTGCGTTCCCTGTGTGTTTTGGAAGCGGCTCGTTCGGCGGCAAATAGAGTCTATATATATGGTCACGTGAGTGAGCCGCGGAGAGCTTCTTCGGTAAGTGGGTGTGCACCGGAGCGTTACTCCTAAGGAAGCGGCTTCGAAACGCTAACGTGATTACACTGGATGAGGTACGAAGCGAAGGAAAATAAAGCGAATCCTCGAAGCTCTCTGAGACAATTGAAAGCACACTTTCAGTAACTTGTTTTGCTGTCTCATACGCCGAAACGGGAAGTTAGGACCTCAATACGTAAGGTTTTCTGGGCAGCAGTCAAAGCGAGGCAAGTTTTCAACACCGTGAAAGTGCGGGGCGTACATTTTTCCCGGTTATTTCGAAAACTTACTTACACTATGAGTGAAAAAAATGTACTCGACTATAACGATATATAGCATAGGTAATGTTTTACTCGCAAAGAGGAAATACACTAACTGAATTGAGCTGCACTCTACATCTATAAAAGCACGCAATTCCTTGAAAGCCGTATATAGGTGATCTAGCTGATCAGAAGGAGAGATATATTAATGATTAAAACCTTGACTGTAAAAGCACGCTGCTAATGCAGCTTATTTATCGTGTTTCAGTTCCCTTCAAGCTGTTGGCGCAGTTTAGCGGCACATCGCTTCCGTGTAAAAGCACAACCCGCTCATTCATGAAAAACACCCGAATCGTGTGAGCGCGACAATTTCAAGGATAGCGCACTTGACGCTGAGCGAGGCGACAGCGGTAACGCTCGTTGGCACTGGCGAAAGATCGAGGCTGGCCCCTTGGGTGAAGACCGGGCACATACGCGTGTTGGACGTGATGTGCATCTCATTTCACGCCAAACAAAATAAAAAAACAAAAGATCTAAAGAGAACCGAATGTGTTATCCGGCGCGGCACAATGCTAGGCAGGCTGCCGCACCAGGGGTCTTCCTTCGTGGCGCTCGGAAACACGAGAATTCACTCCAATCTCGAATCTGTCTCACTTAACGGCAAACGATGACCGATCACCGCGACCGATCGAACCGAAGACGCGCCGTTCACTCTCGGCTCGATCCAAACTGTGCACAAACTACAGCTATAGGCAGGCACGCACGCGTCCGGCCGTGGCAGCGCATTTGCGTCTTTGCTAGGCCCAAAACAGCGCATTATGCATGCTCGTAGTTAGACCTGCGCGAAGTGAGGTAAGAAAAAGACTAAATAAAGAAAACAACAACAGGGCAAACATGCATCGCGGTATCGCCGTGGGAGACGAACCAGGCCCAGTATCCGCTCCGGCAGATTGATTGGGGCTGAGAATTGCCTGGAAACAACAAGGCCCTGTTGTGCGGTGTTGAAAAACGCTTCGCTATAGCCCGGTCGCCACGCAAGCCGGGTACTAGCGATTTGCTATCAATCACGGGGGAGTCAAGGAGAAACCTCGGCTGTGACCCTAAGGCGCTGAAGAAATAAACCTAGTCAGGGGCGGCCAGGGTCTCGGAGGCGCTCGACGGCTGACCCCAGGCGGCCGCGGCGCTCAGCAATAAGGTTCAGTGAGGCGGATATATGCCTTGCGCTATCGAAGACGAAGTTCAGGGAACGCGGGAAGGAGAAGAGGATGAGGGAGAGGGCCTAACAGGATAACAGCGATACCCCGACGACGCGCAGGGAAGCCGACTACGACGGCTTCGAAGGGCCGCTTGATATATGACGGTCAGCGGGGGTGCGTGACTGGGGGAGCGGATGGAATAAGACGTGCCCTCAGGGAGAGCTTACAGTGTGAGGGTGCACCAGTCGCGGGTTCCATGGAGCTTGTTTCTTTCTACTCGAACTGCAGCAGCTGCCAGGCCCGTCTTCTGAATATTCCATATATGGTTCCCCGCAGTGATGCAAAGCGCGGCCCCTTGTGAAAACACATCTTTTCATTCGCAAGAATAATGAGGCAGAAGCGAGGAAACGTTACATAGAGAGCTCGGATTGGTCCAATGCCCGTTGGCTCGAACTGCTTCTAGTTCTTCGTGGCCGACTTGGACAGTGAAGACTAAAAGAAGAAATGACGGTCGATCTGCGTAGTTAGGCTACATGCGAATTACTTGCGCCAGCACTTTGGTTTTCACTTCTGTTCCGATGCTCGCATTCGTTGCTAAATGACGGAAGTCGGCCGGTTGTTCGGTTGTTCGCCTAATAGTTTGGTTTGATTTATAGGGTTTATAGGGTATATAGGGTATATAGGGTATAATTTCGACGATTTGGGGTTCTTTAGCGTAAACGGACATCGCACAGCACACGGACCTTTAGCATTTCGCCTCCATCGAAGTTCGACCACCGTGGCCGATATCGAACCCGCGTCTTTCGCGTCAGCAGCCGAGTGCCATAGCCACCGAGTCACCGCTGCGGCTAGGGTAGCGACAATGAGTTAACGCCCATATATGCGGAATTGGTCATTCTCAGCCATACATCCGTAGATCTCTGGGACTCCTCGTAGCACTTCTGTCGCAGTGGTGCAACGTTTAAGAGATGCGATAGCAGGTGGCACAAGCGGTGGGGCTTGTGTGATACAGGTCGCTTTTCCCGAGTAACGTCTCGCAGCAAATAATAATTGAACTACCAGCCGCCACGGCGGGCAGGTTTCAAAAGGTGTATATATCTGCTCATCAAAGCCAGAGCGGGGACAGCGCAAGCTTAAAGACAGCCGCTTTTCGGATGAGTGGAAGCCGTAGTGCTAGCGCAATAAACAAATAATGTATTAACTGGCACGACACCATTCTTACCGACTTTCCTTCAGTCACTGACAGACATTACTGCGACAAAACGCAATTTATGCAGCAGCTAGCCAACAACCATACGAAGCTCAGGAATCCTGGACCAATGCTTCTTGTTTGCATGCCTGCCACCACCAGGCGCGTGGCGCTGAACGCTAAAAATCACCGCGGGAATTTCGAATGCTCGGTACAACCCACTGACGTTTATTTTCTAACAAAACAAATGCTTTGCGATCAAATTTCTATGGACGTCTAAAATAGTTGGCGTGAGCGCAGGAAACATTTTATACTTAAGATTTTGCAGCGAGCTGAAAGAGTCGACTATGATAATCACGATGTCCGCGCCGAACCTCTGGGGGCTGTCTAGTTTTATCAAAATGAAAAGCTTAAAATATCCTAACTGAATTCCGCGGTTTTCGCTACAGACAGCCAACAGGTGACGCCAGTGAATTGCTGATGTCCAGGAAAGCTGGACATAAATGTCTTTCAGACGAGTCCTCAGAGATGTTGGGCTTCTGTATGAGAGGCTTTACAAAGTGTGGTTCGATGGCTCACAAAGTATGCAAGTTGCTTCGGTGATCGCCCTTGTCCCAAATAGATAATATAGAAGAATAAAATATGCGTATTGAAAGTCTGGACCAAGGCGGAGCACAGGCATTGAGCAAATGTCGTTTCTGTCAGTCAATTACGTTTGGAGATCGCCACTACAAGCAGCCTTCCAAGACGATTACGTTAGCCTTGAATGTATCAGTTTAGTGATGCTGTACCTCCTTCGTCTGCTGCGGTATCGGCTCCATTGCGCCTGTTCTGTTGGCCTTTGTGGAGTGGCGCCTAGACGGGTACTTACACTACATATTAACGCCATGCATTTAACCTGTAAGAGACCACTTCTTCCATGTATTCACCGTCGTCTTCGCTTTTCGACGGGAACTGCCGCGCACCATTTGCGCAGCTTGTTCCACGAACAATCTTCCACTGCTATCAAGAATAGATAGAACATGGCCGCCAGAAAAAAAAATTGTATCATGGGAACTACTCCACTCGTACCAGCGCTTATTCTAGCCTAACATAGCGAAGCACTCTCTGAAGGTGTCATAACCGTATAGTTTGTTCAATGAAAATATGTGACAGCTACGTCAGCTGCATGAAGAGCATCCTACTCGTACGGTACGTCGGAGTTGAAATTTTTTTAGTGCTCATGACACAGCCTTACGGCGTGAATGTTGAACCGAGTTCACAAGTCTAAACATGCGAAAGTATAAATATTTGATGCCGGGTTAATGGTTCAGAACTCAGTTTTTCACAGGCACTTTGAGATGAGGCCTCTGTGGGGAGCCGAAATAGAATAGAGATTGGCTAAACGGTTTGAAACTTCAAAGTTACAGTTGACAAGCGGAATTGAACTGAGGCTCAGTCAGTATCGATGTATGCAAAGACATTTGCCGGCACCTTTCCTTGCGCGGACCAAAGCCATTACTGCATTACTTCAGCGTCGTTCTAGGCGCTCGATTGGTGCGGAAAGCCAGTTTTAACACGGTGACCTCTCTCTGAAATCTTCACGCGTTAGCAGACGGGAGCAACTGCGGGTGTTGCATTTGCTTTTCTACCTTTTTTCTTTTCCTTCAAGGGAAGAATAAACCTTCACTTCTAGTCTGTGCTGAACCATGTTTCCCACTTTCTTTTTGACCCTTCTTAGCCTGTGTCTGTCGTAACAATACAGCACCCGCATAATGTTCCCATCAATATACAACCAACTAGTCTGAACGCCAATTATGCTGAGCGTCAACACAGCTGGATGTTTTCAGCGAATACAACAAAGCTCTGCTAAATAAATTTTCGTAAATTACCCAGAGAACGAAATCGTACGAGCTGCGAACGCATGCAGTGCAGACGGCCCTGCACGTCCGAGTGTCGTTAGAGTCGAAGCCTCAACAATGAGCGGAAAAAGCATTTCCTGCTGCCAAAAAGAAAAAAAAAGACACGCGTTGAAAGTGAGCTATCCTGAGTAAACGTCGCTTTCAACGCCCCTAATGCCTCTGCTCTCCTTGTATAACGCCGCATGGCTAGGCTCAAGGGTGCTCGCACCCTGACACGCATCTCACCAAGGATACCCTCTCCCTATAGCGCGGCTCGCACAGTCCGGGGCCATCGCTGTACGCTGACTACTTCCGAGAACGCGCAATTTGCCGCGAGCAGTGCGGACGAGAAAAGACAATGGTCCAAAGGCAAACGGGCCGTTATTAACGCCGATTAGCCTCGCGTCCCAGTCACGGTCGCCGCCGACGGCCGTTCCCATTCAAGCGAACCACACGAGGAGGCATGCACGGAGGAGAGATATACGCGCGAATTCCTCCCGCGCTTTCTCTGCGGGCTGCTAGGACCATCGACCATGTACTGTGCGGTTCGCGCCACACGAGTGTCCCTGTACAGGCCGGCTCCCTCATCTACTCTCACGAATCGCATCCATGCATTAATGCCGGTCGGGCACCGGCCGATGCAAGAGGCAGCCTCGTTTGTCGGGGAGGCATTACTCATCCTTGCCACCGGAGTAGCGGGGGGGGGGGGGGGGGGGGCGTCCTTTCGCACCACGCTAATGGCACCCCCGCGCAGCTGCTCGTACATAAACAGGCCGCATACTGTCACAAGGACAACAACGGGGCAAGGCGCGCCACGACGAGAGCGGCGAAAGGAGAAAAAAGTAAAAATGTTGGGCGATGAGCGGCTGTGGTGCGTCCAGCCACCGCGGCAGACACGGCGTCCTCGCTCGCGTTCAGCGTAGACCGGTCCCCGAGCCCTCGGTGCATAATTCAGGCGGAGGATGACGCGTTCATGAGTTCGTTGCTCGATGCGTCGTTGCTGGAACAGCGAAGTTTGCAGCGAGTGTCCAAGTACGCTGCTACATGTCCCTTTTAATATAACCTGCAAGGCGCGAGTCAAGCCGACATGATTTTTAAAAGAGTCCACACGTGCGCTTGTCCGTGTAGTGTGCTCTCCGCGCTGCCTCTGCGGCAATTATGAACACCGTGTCACTGAAATATGGAAAAGAAGAATGCGTAGTTGCACATTCTACTTGGTGAACAGGAGGATGCTTAGTTGTAAACTAAATGATCGGCAGCAGAAGTCAAGTGCAAGTCGACATTATCTCTAAATTAGTCCCGCGGTGTGTCAGTGGTTAGGCCGCTCGGCTGCTGAGCCCGAGGACGCGGCTTCAATGCCGACAGCGGCGGGCGCGCGTTTCAATAGAGGCGAAATGCAAGAAGCACGTGAACTGTGCCATGTCAGTGCACGTCAAGGAACCCCAAGTGGCAGAAATTTAACCGGAGCCCTTGAGGACAGCATCCCTCATAGCCATGTGCTGTATCTTTGGGACGTTAAACCCCCATAAACCATTATGCCAATACTAAAATTAGTTGAGTTGTAAAGCAAGGCATGGACGACATGTTTGTTAGACGCAGGTTTCTGCCCGTAATAGCTGAAGGCTATGCTACTCTTGCGTGGTATAAGCAGTGCTTCTGCAGATGCTCCTTTCTTCGCAAAATAAGTGGCGTCATCTGCAAGGTGCAACTCATTCGTTTCAAGCGCCTTTGTGAACAGGGACCAAGGAAAATTTTGACGACAGCTGAAGTTGAAGAGTAAATGTTATTTGAATTGTGCAAGTTTAGATGCCTTAGGGAGCATGTAAGGCGAAGGCAGGATAACAGCTGGTCTTTAAAAGTAACGGAGTGGATTCTAAAAGAAGGGAAGAGTAGCAGGCGCGGCAGAAAGTTAGATGGGCGGATGATATTAACAAGTTTGCGGGGATACTGCGGCCGCAGGTGGCAAAGGACAGGGTTAATTGGAATGTCATGGGAGAGGTCTTTGCTCTGCAGTGGACGTAATCAGGCTCGTGATGATGATGATGATGCCTTACGGCTCCGAAAGGTGGAGGCTGACCTTCAGAAATTTTCAGAAGTAAGTCAAACTGGGAGATCTATAACACCCCTCAGATAGTAGTCAATAAAAAAGCGCGGCAGTCAAGCAGGTTACGATGCATGCCCAAGAAAGTGTGCTATGCTTACAGGCTGCAGTTTCCGAACAGCATTAACTGCGTACAGTCGATATTGCTTAATGAGTATCAACTTCTTTACGTAATTGTTGCCAAGCTTAAAAATTCACAGGGACACCTGTTTACTTTGTGTTGGCAATGTACAATAGACTTCGAAGCGGTTGATTCCCTTACCGGAAGTGACCCTATTTCTAGTCAGGTAACGTGGCTTCCCTACAATGAATGTTAATAATCCGCTCTGGTGACGACACATTCCTCCAGCCAACGGGAAAAATTTCATGGCCAACGAAACATTTTTTTTCCACATGAGGCTTTCAATACTACCGCAATAAAGGTCTTCGCTAACAACCACAGTCTAAAGCACCACCATAAGGGGGGCATACGAGACGGCCATTAACCTTCTTAAAAACGCCCCGTCGAAGAGTAGGAGTGCTATAAGAATTTTCAACACCTTTAAGGAAATAAAATAATGCTATCCGTGCATCTCAAACATTTAAACTTCAGACCACCTAAACTGGACAAGCTATCCTACGACGAATAGGCACAGTGGCGGACAAGCGCGCACTGGATGCTCAATCTTCCCGAGAAAAACAGCACAGGGAATACATCAGCGTGGCCCCGATACCGAAACATATGTTTAAAGACGTTCACACAGGCAGGCGACGAGCGCGAGTATCCTACCTACGCCGACGCCTATGCGGTTTATGTGGACGCCGCCGCATACCTGGACCATGACAAGTACGCAGTGGCAGCAGTAGATCACCGCTTCTCCACTTTGTTCGCTGCTTGTGTAAGAGGTGAAACACCAGTGGCCGCGGAGACTATCGCCGTGACCACTGCCATTAGGCATTAACAGTCCCAAGGCCAAACCGCTTATGTGACAACAGACTCACAACACGCGTGTCGACACTTCCTAAGAGGCCGAGTTCCCAAGCACGACAGTCGGCTCACGGGCACTACACCCCTCACCGAGCACCCCCCAAGTCACCTGAACCCCAAGCCACGAGTGACTGGAGGGAAACGAGAGGGCACATGCTCTAGCTCGACGCATCATCACCCGACAGGGGCCACACGTCGAACCCGCTTTTACCCCTCCACCTTCGAGGCATAACGAACACCTCGGGTTTCAGCGTCTTCAAAGGAAACACTTCTCCCAACTTCACAGAAAATTAGACACCACGGATGCCATCTCTTGGCGGCAGATACAGACGAACACGTTTCCAAACCTCCGTAGACTACATCTCATACACCCAACATTATACTCCGACACCTGTCCCTGGAGCCAGGCCCGCCCTACGCTCTTCCACATTCCGTGGGGATGTGGGGCCAAACCAAACACTCTACAAACGGAAAACACGTCTTTTGAGCGCGGCAGGACGCGCTGATAGCCAGTGATAACGTAGAGGACCGACGGGCCCTCATACAACAGGTCCGCAAGGCAGCTCAAGGCAGTGGAGCCTTGAAATAAGGACCCCACACATAAGCTCAAGCCACTCCTTTTTGTTTAATAAACTTTCCTCCTCCTCTTCTAAAGCAAAATAGCCCTAATGCAGTGTACAAGCGAAGTTAAGTTAATTTTAAAAGAGCTCTCAGCACTGGCATGAGCGGCATAATAGCGTTCTCGCATTAACTCACGTACTTCGTGAATTAGAACTCAGTGCCCCTGTACCATGCGTGATTAAAACTTACTGGTATTAATCTCTGTAGCGTTTTTTTTCTCGTTGCATGCAAAGTTGTGATAAAGAGGATCATGCTAGCCTTAACCTCTGAAAAAGCCGCCGCGGTGGCTGAGTGGTTACGGCGCTCGGCTGCTGGCCTGAAAGACGCGGTTTCGATCTCGGCCGCGGCGGTCGAATTTCAATGGAGGCGAAATTCTAGAGGCCTGCGTACAGTGCGATGTCAGTGCACGTTAAAGAACTTCAGGTGGTCGAAATTTCCGGAGCCCTTCACTACGGCGTCTCTCATAGACTGAGTCGCTTTGAGACGTTAAACCCCCATAAACCAAACCAAACTAACTTCTGAAACTGCCGCAGCTTCCGCAACGGAGGGGCACCGGTACGAATCTAACCCATCAACAACGACAAGTGGACGCCCTCACCATCTGCGAGGACAATATAGAAACGATGGAGGGGGTGGGCATTGTGTGGCCATTGCTGTGGCCGCCACGCACGCCATCTGCACCTGTATAAGCGGGGATTCAATTACGGCCTACCGTAATTATACCAGAGGACCATTTGGCCCAGCAGCTTCCAGAATATTGCAAAATCATGGCCATCCCAACACACTGGTTTATGGTTTGTGATTTATAGGGTTTAACATCTCAATGCGACTCAGGCTATGAGGGACGCCGAAGTGAACGGCTATGGAAATTTCGACCATCTGGGGTTCTCCAACGTGAGAATGAAATGCCTCGTATGGACACCGGAGCATCAAGGCGAGGAAAGAAACGAGTGCACTAATGGCACCGGGCTCGTGGCGACATACGCGGAGGTGCTATAACACTGCAGACTATCTAGCAAAAAATATCCACTCCCTGCCAAGGGGCCTTCCAAAGCGGAAGAGGTTAGATAGTGACGCCTCTAGACTGAGACCTACAGCTCACCCGCCCGTCTCTCTTAATAAGCCCCAAGTCTTACAACCCCAGATGCAAATTGTGCGGGAAAAAGGTGGGCCTGCGTCACATTTCATTTCATTTTAATATCTTAAAGGCCCACTGGGGGTATTACATAAGGGGTTGGTACAGAAAGGCAGTTTGAACAAGTGTTAAAAATGCAGTCAGTGAGAGCTTCGGCGATTGTGGATGGGCACGTGATGTGGACCTGTCTAAGCAAACCACTTGACGATTAAAATGCGATGCCAACTATTGAGGGGTGGGAGAGGCTGCCGTGTGCAGCTCCGGACTCGAGGCCCAAAAAGCCCTCTAGCACGAGCATGGAGGAGCGGCAGCCACTGGAGTCCCGGACTGCCCGATTGGTGACCACATCCACATATGTCCCTGAAAAATTACCAAATAAAATTTTTCATGCATTCAATGCGCGCGTAAGCCAAAAGAAGCTGATGAATTGGGGCTTCCACTGAACGCAGGCATTTGGGACAGTTTGGCCAAAAAAAGCAAGCGTGCGGCACTCACTGGGCGTGCACTTGGTCGCTTGTGCGTCGGGCTCGTGTCCGTCGAGGCAACGGCACTCGTTCTTCTGGCAGGACGAGTGCGGCACCGAATAGGCACACGTCTCGTCGTGGTCGCAGGAGCCACCCAGCGGCGAAGCTGCGAAGTGCAGAGAAAGGTCAGGCATTATTTCGTGGAGCCGAACACGGGCCTTGTACGCCATAGAAACAGTTTCCCGTGAAACACGAGATCGTTGAGCGCAATATATGTCATAGATCCTTGAAACGAGCTGTCCTTGGCAAAAAGCTAGAAACAAATAGCAAGAATAAACATTAGAAACCCTTCAGTGCGATGAGCTTTTTTGCGAGTTGGTTACAAGTTTGCATAACTGCAGCGCCAGACCCCCATTCATTTTAGGGAGGCGCAAACGCACGGACGAAAGCTAGACTAGAAAGACACGTGCCAAAACCAAACCTATAAAGCCGACATAAAGAGTAAAAAAAACATCATATCTCATGGCAGAGAAAAGGTCATATTCCGATCTGCACAAAACAATTGAAACATCGCTGACGCAATCTTTGCCACTTTTTTTCTTACGCTATAAGCTTCCAGCCGTTCACGTGCGGTTCAATCTTTACTCTTACCTAGAATTTTTGCATCGTCGATACATGGTGCGCACTTCTTAGGAGACCTGCTATGTTCAGCTATGTGCACATCTCAGTTATTCTTTAAATATCGTTCGTGCTCCCCCCACCGCTCGTTGATATATCGGCCACTTTGGCCGAAAGAGGCTTTCAGTGGTGGCGATCCAAATTGACGTAAACAGATTGAAACACAAGAATATAATATTCTCCGTTTATATACGCCCGGACACTAGAAGGAGCAGGGACAATGAATTCCAGTAGATAAAACTCATCAGACGTGAACACCGAACCTACCATAACATCATCGGAGGAGACTAAAACTGGGCACATGCAGTGGGGCTGCAGCAGTAACACCTCGAAAGGCTTGGAAGTACTGAAGTTTGTCGTAGACGGCGGTCTGGAACACGTCAGCGACACGATCCAACGCAATAGAGAACGCCTACACAAAATTCGAGTTGACAATAACCTTGATTTCACCTGGGCGAATAATACCTAGGCCTCTTCGTGAAGGATGAAAACAGGCGCTCTGGGCAGATATCAGTTCCCTATCTAAATTTACCTCAAGAGAAAGCAACCGGTCCGCACTAAGAAGACGGTCACGGTTTTCGACTGGGGCAAGACGCGGGAAGTGGACCTCCCAGAGAGACCTACGAACACCTCCCAACTCAGCAGCAACTAATGCACGAAACTACGAAGGGGAAATCGAAATAGACGACGGGTCCCTGGTCACCAGATCGCTACTGACTGAACTTGTGGAACACACTCAAACACCTGGCGTTCAAGTATACAAGCATAGCGAGGCGTTACGTCAGAAGCAAATATAATGAAACACGGAAGTGCGAGAGAAGAGCGGCCGATCCCTAGGTGGGAGGAATACTGTGCAAGCTTTTACCATCACACGTCTTGTTACCAGCTGCGGCGAACGTACAGCACTATGAACGGAAAAATGAAGAGGCCATATCAAGGCCACGCAAAAAGCCGTGAGGGCCAACATAGACCTGCCCCGCTGCGGTGGCTCAGTGGTTAGGGCGCTCGACTACTGATTCGGAGTTCCGCGGCGGCTGCGTTTTTATGGAGGAAAAACGCTAAGGCGCCCGTGTGCTGTGCGATGTCAGTGCACGTTAAAGATCCCCAGGTGGTCGAAATTATTCCGGAGCCCTCCACTACGGCACCTCTTCCTTCCTTTCTGCTTTCACTCCCTCCTTTATCCCTTCCCTTACGGCGCGGTTCATGTGTCCAACGATATATGAGACAGATACTGCGCCATTTCCTTTCCCCCAAAACCAATTATTTTTATTATTCAAATTATTCAACATAGACCTGGTAACCATGGAAGAAGAGATCGCAGATTGCCTCTTCCCAGACGCGAAAGAGATGGGAGCGAACCCACCAAACACTGACGACGCTTAGTCGGCTACCGGGTGCAGGCAGACTACTACGACGCTTAGTCGGCTACCGGGTGCAGGCAGACTATGTGTGAAGATGACATTACGTTATGGATTGGAACAAGGGATCGCGACAACTATGAAGAAGTCGCGACGAAGATGTAAGCACACTTAGAGCGGGCAGTGAGGGACACAGGTATGAAGAAATCCTCGGGAAATAGTAAAATTTTGCTGACAGGTGGAAGTCAGTGAAAGAAGTAGAAGGTGCCACTGTTCATCGCAGAGAATGAGATACAAGAACCCACCAAAGGCAATCTGTGCATCTTCTGGGTCCACTTAAATTCAATAGGGAACGCAAACGCCGGGATAAGAGAAGGCACGATGCACTGAGACCCACTGCTCAAACTGATTCGAAGAACTGGGAACAGAAGAGGAGGTGGCCGCACAGACACCCTGAAGACATTGGGAAGGGCGGTTCTCATTACTGTCTCGCATACGAAGCCAGCAACTATAATCTGAACAAGGGTAAAATGCGCAGGCTACAAGTCCTGTTTGACGAAGGCCCTGCTGCCCACACACTGCTGAAGTCTACAGAAAGAAAAAAAAATATATAATGAGCCAGCAAGAGAATTTATATGAGCAATAACTCTCCCAACAAAAAAAAGACAAAAAGGATGAAAACGGATGTTGTCATATTGAAATACAGACCGAACCTGGATAATGAATGCAGTTTTAACCACGAAATAAACAATAAAGATATATCTTTCATTTACTGGGACAGAGCGTAGGCTTTGAGATTTATGCAACTAACAAGGGATATAGAGGGTGTTTCACGTAAGACATTGCACATTTTTTTCAAAATAGGCTTATTGAGTTAGAACAGCGCTTTTACGGCATAGCACTGTCAGTGGTGTCGTACATCAAAATACAGCTAAGACGTGCTAACTAGCTGGCTGGTCAACTAATGTTGATCAGTTAACTTCTTAGCTCCCAAGCTCTTAGGCTCCCAAGAAATTCAGAGGCGTGTAGCCCTGAGTAAGTAATATCCATAACAGTTTTTGTAATTTCTAAAACACGGTTACCTTTGGCGATGACGTGAGTACTGCGATGACGTGAGTATCGCAGTACTCGATGAAGTGAGTACTTTTAATGCGATAGCGTGAAAGATCCCGCTACGCAGAAAACCTGGAGTTGGCGTTGACGACGTTATGAGCGAAAAATCAGTAGCATGATTCTGGCAGGTGGTGTCCAGAGAGCATCCTAGGAGATAGGTGGGCCACCTAGGTCCCGTGAACTTGCGGCGTCATTACAACCGGCCCACCGGGTTGTGAGAGAACTGTCTAACATGGCAGTTAACTTAATAATTGGTCGCTAGGGAAGAGAAACCTTCGAAGCACAAAGCCAACCGCTGGGAGCACCTGCCATCGCAGGGCAGTGACGCATTGCCTAACCGCTGCTCCACAGCGCCAGCATGAATATGAGAACTCTGAGAGATCTATGAATGTAAACCACAGAGTGACCAACTCTGCTCACATAGGAATTAACCCGTTACGCTATCGTGTGATACACTTACGGCGGAGCTTAAGTGTACCCACCATTTTTTTCTTTTGCGGCTATCTGAGGCAAAGCCTAACCGCCATCAATTTGCAGGCGCGATTACCATGAAGTTTTAAATCCTTTCGACTTCATCATCGATATCGGATATTTGAATCAAGTGGCAGAAAAAATATTCAATTTCCAGGTATAAATTTATAAGCAATACACACGTCATTCGCTGCTGCACTAACGTAAACGTAGCAAATAAAGTAATAAACTTATTTGTACAAAGAAAAACAAAATTAAGGTGGTGATATTTTCAGCGTCGTTTTAAAAAGAAAATCTCGACGGGTGGAAAGTCATTCACTTGGCAAGGCGCCAGTGCCCTGCTACCGTGAGAGAAATACAGCGTTAGTGTCCATCTTATGCGTTTAAGGGTATCCCCGAAGGTGGAGTCAGATTCGAAATAAGAGTAATTTCCATTAGCATCCATCCAAGCTCAGCTGCGCGGCTACAACGAAAAGCTATACATCTTCCACGAAAACTTTTAGGTGGAAAGAAAAATTCTTCCTAGTCCAAGGATTGAACCCGAGAACACTGCTTATCCCAGGCAGTCGCTCTACCATAGGAGCTTAACAAGGTGGCTAGTAGATTTCTTATTTTTTATTTGAACATGTCATTTATTACAGCCAGATACTGTGCTACGTACATGAACTATATATAGAACTACAGAAAATACTATATAGAACTATAGAAAACTATACAACAGCTGTATCTTACCGGTACTCTGCTATGGGGCAGAAACATGGAGGCTAGCAAAAAAGGTTCAGCTTAAGGACCGAGAAGAGAGGTATGGAAAGAAAAATGATAGGTTTAACGTTAAGAAAGAGGAAGAGGGCAGAGTAAGTCAGGGCTAAGACAGGGGTTAACGACATCCTAGTCGGAATTAAGAGGGAGAAATGGGCTTGGGCAGGGCATGTACTGCGAAGGCAAGATAACCACTGGTCCTTAAGGGTAACGGAGTGAATTACAAGACAATGCAAGCGCAACAGAGAGCGGCAGAAAGTTAGGTGAGCAGATGAGATTAAGAAGTTTGCAGGGATACGGTTGGCGCAGCTGGCAAAGGACAGGGTTAATTGGAGAGACATGGGAGAGGCAATTGCCCTGCAGTGGGCGTAGTCAGGCTGGTGATGATGACATGAACTATTCACAAAGTAAATCTAACAGCAGTCGGAAGACTGTGCTTGGGGGGGTTGAAGCTAATGAGTATTTACTCCGACATTTCAAGTCTCAATCTGAATCGAGGATTCCCCTAAACACAACTGGCCAGCATTGTTTCCTCATCGAGTGCTCACCAATTCAACCTCGCCATGTCATCTGCTAGCCCCTCTGGCTAGCTAAGTAGGTAGAGCGAGTGGCTCAAGTAGGCAGTAGTTCTGTGATCAAATACTGCACCAGGGCCGAATTTTTCTTCAACCACGAAGTTTCTGCGTAAGCTGCACTACTTCCCCTTGCATCCGTAAAACTGCTTTTGGATGGATGTTAATAAGTAATGGCTCCCGTATTTCACAGCGTAATGTTGCTGCCATGTTTTCAGCGTGGCAACCCGGTCACTTACGCACAAAAAGAATAAGCAAACCTGAGTTTCAGTGCTCTGGCAGCAATAGAAGGGATACAGAAAGGTCGTATGACGCCGTTATAGCGGATACAATGATTAAAGTAACGTGATTAGAAACCCACAAAAACAGTTAAGCGATGTGAAGTTGCACGTTTGCAGCACAGCCGCTTCCGGCATATTTAACTTGCGCTCGCCACTTGCGATCTAGAAGGGTCCAAGAAAAGCGGTGAAAATTGCTGCCTGATCGCAGAGTATTCGTGAGAGAGTAGACTAATGGGTGGGTGAATTAGTATGGGAGGGAGTAACGTAGTAGAAAAGTACTGTTCAGCATCGATTATGAAAGAAAAGGAAAGGAAGGAAAGGCATTTAGAGGAATACAGACGCACAGTTATTCACTGTCAGGTTTTTTGTTTTGCTTTGAAAGAGTCCTAAGGGCCTATTATTTGTAAAAATGAGCTGAACACACCCCTGCGTAGGGTTAATAATTAACTACAAACGATTTTGTACCGGCAGTTCTATTCTCATTGGCGCCAGCGCTCAAGTGCCCCTTGACTTCACGGTCGACCGGCCAACCTGGGCTACCCGACACATTCTGATGACGTCCGCGTCGCCAGCAAGCCCCGGATGTTATTCTCAACAACCGCTAGGTTCAGTGACTACAAAACACTTGAGGCGAGGGCACGTGACGTCAGTCGACGCGGGCGGAAATCTCAAGCGCTCTTCAGGCAACATTGAAAATCATAATAAATTATGTTCCACTCGAGGCCTGCGACATAAACTTGCCAGAAGGCATCTCCTTACGCCCAAGAATAAAATCATATCGTTTATTCGCGTTCGATATTTTGTGTCTGCACAATATTACGCGCGCGTACGTCCTGTTAACACAATAAGATGTTGGAGTGCCACAGCGGGCGGAAACTCAAGAACGGGCCAGAGGAGAGCATGAACGGAGGACAGCTCAAGGACAGCTGAGAACACTTGAACACCTCAACATGGATATTTTTAGAGAAAACGGAGGCTTTGGAAAGCCGCACCGCGACGGCCAGGCCATCAGTACACAGACGCAGTGCTGTGGTACTAGGACCGTCCGCAGAAAAAAAAAAGAGCGATTACTTCTTTCAATTCGGGGTCTGCAGGATTGCGCCGAAGGGCATAAGCTTTTAAAAGGAGCCGAGGCGACGGAAAAGCGAGATGTGTAATGGAAGAAGCAGGTGTAGAGAGAGAAAAAGAAAGTAGAAAAAGCAAACCGAAAAACGGAGTGAGCCACATGATACTCTGTAGTACAGACTTGAAGTCACTCTGAACTAAAACGACTATCGTCCAACGCCCCGAGCGTTGCTCGGCTCGGCGTGGATTGCGATCTAAAAACATCCGCGGGAAAAAATAAACAAACAAGCAAATAGTTTCAGGTGAAACAGGGGGAGAAACATCTTCGAGCCCAACGCTATCTCGTTCTGACTGCCCGGACCAGTTTTTGAGCACTGACAAGCTCTTTGGGCGATGTCCAAGCCTTTTTCCTTTCGCCTTTCTGTTTTTTTTTGTCAGCCTGTCAAACTCTTCTGAGCGTGTGTATCTAGATTGAGAAGATGAAGAAACGTGAAGCGCAATAGGGCGGAAAGATCGGCTTTCTGAAAACATTGCTTTTCTGGAAAGTAGAAGAAAAAAATGCGAAAACGACTTAGATGTTGGGAAAAGCAAACTTAAAAGAAGACGGCCTCCTACCATTTTGATACAGCAGCAGCGTGCTCTACTTTGGACGAGAACGATAAGTGCTTCGGGGTAGTGTGACTTTTCTACACTCGTTGGCACTTTCCTTTTTAAAATTTGAACCGGTGACAAGAAAAAGTGATATTTAATCTGAGCAAGGCACTCAAGCTAAGTCTTGGTTACGGTTGCTTACTCTTTGACCACGCGCGGGTGCAAAGTTTTCAAGCCTTTCTGACATTTTCTGGAGGCGGATGTGAGATGTTGGAAATAAACATTGAAAGAGAGCCCTTCAATAGAGAGAGGGGGCGGGGCGATGCGTGAGTTTCAAATGCCTGACGATATATTCCTGAAAAAAAAGGCCACAGGTCAGTTTTTTATAAGAAAACACAACAACTTTCATATGCCAGGAATAGTTGGACATCTTTGTAGAGGCTACTGCTTATGCAAGGTTGGAGAAACGGCCGAAAGCATGAGTTTTAGCTCCGTTTAGCACCTATTACTGATCCCAGTCTTGATGGCAATCGTGTAAAAGCCTAGTGATGGTCTTGGCAAATGCGTTCCACTCAAGCCATAATTTAGGAGCTTTTACTTTATTTAGTGTGTGTGTGGGGGGAGGGCACATATGTTGTTTAATTTTATTTACTAAGAACAGTTAGAACACGTTGTTTTAATAAAATTAACGCATGCGATGCCAACAATTACGCCATTTCGTCGCAAATAGTGTGATTCAGTGAGTTCTGGCCAGAGAATCGAGCCTAAAGGAGAAACACTTCAACTGTTGGCTTCAACTACAATAACTGAATACCAGTGTAGCTGACTATTTCGAAGACCAGCTCATCTTAATTCAGCAACTTAGCTGGTCTTTAGAAGAGCAGCGGTTGTTAATTAAATGGCCTACCTAAAAAGCGGTACTCTATAGATAATAAATTGCCTTTATAACACTGCATCTAATTAAATGCCACGCCCAGTTTATCATTTGAATGAGCCTGACACCTCGCGGAACTGTGAAGAGAACGACATTTGACACGCGAAGTAATAAGCAAACAGTGCTGGTAGTGGAGCTCAGCTGGAAACAGATTCTGAATAAGCCCGTCACAGGCGCTTTGCTTTAAGGTGCCAAAGTGTGAAGGGCATTTATCGTAAACATTCGCGTTGCGAATCGCGCCCAACGCAGACAGCCACCGTGCACCCCGAAGCGCTTGTACTGAAAGCAGGTGCCGAGCGTAACCTGCAGCGGCGAGCATAGCAGGCTCGCCAGAACCCGCATTTCTGCAGGATAGGGGCGTGGGGAGATTATTCCCCTTTCGACTGAGAAATGAAGCAAACATCCGCCGCGCGTTCATTTGCAGCCGGTAATCGGAAACAGGGCCGAACCACTGCTGGGCCAGGCAATATGAGAACGCGCGCGCCGACGCCTCGCGGTAGATTGCTCGTTTTATGGAAGCAGGGGTACAGCGAAGCGCAAAAGGCGGTGGTGCCATAGTGGGCCGCGATCGGCAGAGCACTCAGATGCGAAATAGAGTTCTGCGAAGCGAGGTGCTCCATTCCTGCACTTTTTTGGCACGAGTTGTGTGCAGCGCTGCCGTATAGTGAGCTTGTACACAGAAGCCAGGCGCGTGATCGTGTTGAGCGTTGAGCGTACGTGTTGGCAATGATCATGTTGAACGTGATCGTGTTGAGCTTTGTGCGTACGCGTTGAACATGATCGCATTGAGCGTACGGTTTGAGCGTGGTCGTGTTGAACGTGATCGTGTTGAGCACTGAGCGTACGCGTTGAGCCTGATCATGCTGAATGTGATTGCGTTGAGCGTGCGCGAGACATGTGCACAAAGAGACGCGAACTTATTCTCTATTCCGGTCCTTGTCCAGGTCCTCAAGGATGTGCTAAAAGGGAAGTGACAGAATGGGACACATGACTTTCGATTATGACAAATGCTTTTCGCTCTTCCTTTGCCTTCGTGCGATCGAGAGAAAATTAGCGCTGGGCTGGTGAAATATTGGCTGCTATATGCACTGAATTTTTTCTTTTGTTGCCTTTGTCCGAACTGTTGAAGAAAGAAGGGGCAGACACTCTTCAAAGTCCAGCCAATGGTGTGCAGAGATTGTCATGACGTCGAAATTAATCTCGTTTCACGGAGGTACCTGCCAGCCACATGGAAGGGCACGCTAGAGGTTAAACCGTGACCTCAAGACAAACGGACGACGCCATTTGCTGGACGGCTTCCTTTGAGGAGTGTCCGTCGCTTTGTTCTTGAGTTGTATCCGACTATAATTCCTTTGATTGCAGTGAATCAATTAAGTTATTGAAAACACGTTTATTCATCACAACCCAACAGAATCGATGGGTTGTATCTGTGGCAGTAGGCATCTTCATTTTTATTTCTTACTTAAAAAAAGTGCAGGTCATTAAAATAGCCACAAGTAGGAGGGGCATAAACACGTTCACAGAAAGGAATGGCTCATATTTATTCCGAATGGCCGATTAGCATGCTGTTCGTCGCTGCGCGAGTATGGCCTTGTAGTCGGGGGTAATAAGAACACTGACCCTCTCCTCTTCCGCGCGCCTTTACGAAATAATCCCGAAAACCATTGTTTCAAAGCTCTAGATGGGTTCGGCTAGCTAGCATAACCTAAACGAGGCAGTTCTGTAAGTTAAGCGAGGCGTTCACAAGCGAATTTTATGCGCGAAGGATAAAAGTTCCAATCACTGTGATACAAGTGGCCGTAATAGGGCAGTACGCTAGACTGCACACAATACGGCTGCTATCCGCAATGAGCTCAGCACGTAATATGCTATGAAAGCGCCGCGTGTTGCGAGCTTTTCATTTTCACCTTCACTCTTACTCTTTCGTGAGGAGTGATGCTCTTCTTCTTATTCTTTCTCCTCGTTATTGTACACAGTATCAAAGATTTTTACGCTGACAATATAGCGCTACCTTGTGAAAGAACTAGCGACAAGCCATGTCAACGTTCTGTAAATTATATTTAGTTCACCCAGGTATCGAAACTCAAGCGAAGTTTCTGTGGAGCGGGCGCGACAATCCTGTGTTATTGGTCGCTGAAAGCCGGCTTTAACGAAGATCAAGCTGCAGTTCCAAGTAGAAAAACCAGGGCTTCAGCATTTACGTTTTTCACATTTTTCCAGTGAAAAAGCTATGCGCAACTTGTCGGAATGTTCCACTGAACAGGCTATTTGATACTGCCTGTTGGGATGACCAACATTATGCACCCATCGGCCATGTATCTCTAGGGCTCGCATGGACAAGCACGACTGTCCGATCCACCTGCTGCATATGCGCGTTGGTAACAAACCACTGCGGCATAATATCAGGAGTGTAAGAATGCTTAGACTGTTTTCAATCTTCACAAAAATGCCATGAGAAGCACCCAGTGTGCACCAAACATTCTTGGTAAATCAACACTGGGAAGCCGGCTTCCCAGCGACGTGATCCGGTCTCAGTGTTTAGACTGCCAGAGCGTCTTTCTAAGGCTCGAAAAAAAGCATGCGTTTATACACACGAATACGCTCATTCATCACAGATACACTTAAGATATAGCGCAGATATCTGAGAAAAAAATTGATGAAGTGAAATATTTTCTCCTCTTAGTACTTTAAATTGCACTATTCTCGTTGGGGAATTTAGTACGCCTCATAAGTGTAGAGGTTTCACTCATATACACAGCGATACAAAGGGAACAAAAGATATGTACAGATACACACGCAACACAGCACCAGCTAAATGCCTGTAGTGCATGCTCAGTAGGTGGGCTGGGATGTTGGGCCGCGCTTGCAGAGCGAAACGTTGATGACCCGGTATAAGACTACGCCAGTGTGTGTCTGTTATTTTAAAGGACTCTAATACTCCAATTTGTTCCCTAACATTGCTTCTCTCCGCATTTGAGAGGGACTGCACTTCCTTTCGCTATAACAGGAATGTTTTGATGGTCGCGTCCATTAGACTTGTTAGTGGCGTCCCAAGAGACACGCTGAAGAAGGAATCCTCGGCACCAGTCGCGGCCTTGACGTTTCCTCCCAGAGTCGGACAGCAGCTTGCAGGGGAGCTGCATTTAACTGCCCATGGCGAGCGGCACAGACGCGAGAGCACGGCGAAGCGAGCGAGCGAAGGCTCATAAATATGCAAACGACGCATCCGCAGCAGGAGCGAGTTGTGCGTCGGCTTCATTCACAGGAGGAGGGAAGGAGAGAAGGTGCGAGGGGTACCGTGCCCGCAGGATTACTGCGGCCGGCCTCTGTACGGCGGTGCGGACGGTCGGGTGCTACGCGGTCAGGGTGAGAGGCATTTGTGGGAACGCGTGATTAGGCACAAAGCTGAGACGCCGAGGCCGCCGCGTCCTCTGCACGCGGTGCGAAGCGCCGGAAAACATTGAAACGACGCGCGCTCGCCGCGAATGGGCGCCTCTGATCCGGCGGCTTACTCGGTTATCCCGCGGGGTGACGTTTGCTCGGAAGCGATTTTGTGCGAAATGGGCGAGGTGAGGGGCTAAATTTTTTTGGTTATCAAATGGTGCCCATTACTTATTTTTTGAGTGGATTAACAGCAATGCACCAACGAAACCACGGTGACATTTGCATTAAAAAATAAAAATACCGGTGTTTAAAATATTTGAAAATGTTGATTGTGAGCTGCATAGGAACTGCCGTAGGTATTGGTTTAACAGCATCACAAAGGAAAAAAAAGCAGAGAAACATGCGCAAACAAAGCGAATCAGAAAGAGTGAGGAAATAAAAAAGCCGTTAACATTAAGCGGAAAGCACACAGAGATATAAGTGACGTCAGAAATCGCACGACAACTGCTGTAAGGTGGAAAGTCACGAAATGCATCAGTACCACAACGTATAAATTCAAACCTGAACAACGAGTAAGGAGAGGCCGCGACATATTCCCTGTACGCTAGCCGATGTAGTGGGAAGTTGGGTCACGTCGGTGGCATACTCTCAACTCGGTAAAACACACGCATCCAGCATGAATAGGACTAACAGTCTAGAGGAGCACACATTTGCCAGTGCAGTTCTCGCGTCGTCCTCTGCTTCACTAACTTCATACACGTCCTCATAGATTCACAAATTGCGCGCAGAAACAACCTAAACGGAGACCTCCACCCTATTATATTACAACAGTTTCGTCTGGTTTGGGTAGCTGGGCATTCAGCCATCCCCGTAAATGATAGCGCTTTGGTTCCAGCGAGAGAAAATCTCGCAACCGGTGCCAGAAAAAGACCCTTATATGTATAACTGTCGACATTTTGCAACGAGAATATTTAGAAAGTAACAATGATGATTACATTTTAATTTTGGTTCGTCGCTCTCAGTGTATGAGCGCAGTGAACCTGTCTCGCATTAATATAGATTTATCAACAGCTCCGATAGCACATTTGTGCTTCTTCTCTTCGAATGCGAAGCTTTTATTATTGTGCCGAGAGCAGCACTGAAAAGAGATTTCAGGGTTACAGTTTCTGTTTAGGTTAACTCAATCACCTTCACAAAACAACCCAGTGACAAAGCCCCAAAACAGCATCAGGTGTTGGAAAATTTTACAATTGGCTCAAAGAAGTTTTTAACCTCACTCTCATTTTTTGTACTTGCTTTTACCAGGTGACGCGATTAAGTTAGCCACCGTGATAACGAGAGCGCTAAAATAGAACCTTTTCTCCCTCAGAATTTGAATGGGCAAATACCGTGAACCCTTTTTCTTCGCTGAGGCAAGATAAATTACTTTCAAACCCTTTTCACCTGTCTACTCGTCGATCTCATTTATCAAGCTCCGGACTAGTGCGCAAAACTTGAGAGCACCGGCGAAAGGCTTCGGTCTGGCCTTTACACTTAGGATGATAACTTTTGAGCAAGCTATATTTCGTCATTGTTTGCTACTCACGCTGCATTTATCGCGAGTGTCCATCGCTTAGCTTGAAACAGGAGACTCAAGATATTCGCCAGAAGTGACAGTTAAGGTACTTCCTGTAAGCGAAGCTTTTCTACATCTTCAATATCCCCCCCCCCCCCCCCCGGTACTTCCTGTAAGCGAAGCTTTTCTACATCTTCAATATCCCCCCCCCCCCCCCCAAGTGTATGTTTTATTTTCATACACAAAAAACAGTCGAAAAAAAGATACAAATTGCAGATATTTCCTCGCACCCGGGCATAGGAAACGACCATGGCACAAGTGACAACGGCAGAGACGACAACGGCCGATAAAAGAACGAGAGAAGCGACAACGCGGGATCGACAAAGCGGGGCCGACAACGGATGAAGCGACAACGGCACCCTTCGCGCCAGTACCCATTTCCGAGCCCGCGTGGATAGCTTGACCACACTTACATTTCCTCGAATGCACTTATGGATAGAATCTTTCCTGCGTAGCGAGTGGATTTGGGATTCCCGCTGCGACAAACTACATACCGATATATCTTGTTTTACTTCAGCACGAACTGTCACAATCACTGGCTCAAGACTGGACATTGCAGAAGCAGGCACTACGTTTCTTTTGATTTGACTAATCTTGGATTCTGCGCGGTCTTGTTTCCTACCTAACAATGCAGGAGTAAAGAAATTGGCAGCCATATGAAGAAGAGAAGTCTGTGCAGATCTTGTTACGGCGCTAGCATCAATGATGCAGCCGGTCCGTAGTCGTATCAGAGCAGCATGAGAGCGCGAAACATGCCGGCCCAGTGGGCGTCGTGAAAATTCGCCTAGTGCAGCTCCACCATCCGTCCTACGATGTAGCAGTCTATGAATAAAAGAATTGGACGGTTCATGGAAAAGAATGGATCAGCCGTGTTGTGGGATGTATGTAACTGCATCAGAAAAGAAGGAACAATCGACTGCAGCCCAATATGTCGCATACAACGGCTAGGGTGCCTACTGAGGATGATGCGCCGGGGATCTGCTCTGCCTGAAGCCCACCCTTCGCGACGAGAGGCTACTGATAGGCACTATGAATGTATGCATTACTTATTACCGTAACTCAGCTGTTTCACGTGATAAACTTTGTCTTTCTTTCTTTCTCTCTTTCTCTGTTTCTTTGTTTCCTTCCATCTTTGTTTGTTTCTTTCTTTCTTTGTTTCCTTCCATCTTTGTTTGTTTCTTTCCTTCTTCCTTTGTTTCTTCCTTTCTTTCTTTCTTTCTTTCTTTCTTCCTTTCTTTCTTTCTTTCTTTCTTTCTTTCTTTCTTTCTTTCTTTCTTTCTTTCTTTCTTCTTCTTCCTTTCTTTCTTTCTTTCTTTCTTTGTTTCCTTCCATCTTTCTTCCTTTCTTTATTTCCTTCCATCATTCTTTCTTTCTTTCTTTCCTTCCTTCCATCCTTCTTTCCTTCCATCCTTCTTTCCTTCCATCCTTTCCTTCTTTCCATCTTTCTTTCCTTCTTTCCATCTTTCTTTCCTTCTTTCCATCTTCCTTTCCTTCTTTCTTCTTTCTTTCCTTCTTTCTTTCCTTCTTTCCATCTTTCTTTCCATCTTTCCATCTTTCTTTCCATCTTTCCTTCCATCCTTCTTTCCTTCCATCCTTCTTTCTTTCCATCCTTCTTTCTTTCCACCCATCTTTCCATCCATCTTTCCATCCATCTTTCTTTCTATCTTTCTTTCCATCTTTCTTTCCTTCTTCCTTCCTTCCTTCCTTCCTTCCTTCCTTCCTTCCTTCCTTCCTTCCTTCCTTCCTTCCTTCCTTCCTTCCTTCCTTCCTTCCTTCCTTCCTTCCTTCCTTCCTTCCTTCCTTCCTTCCTTCCTTCCTTCCTTTCTTTTTCTTTCCTGCCTTCTTTCTTTCTTTCTTTGTTTCTTTCGTCCTTTGTTTGTTTGTTTTTCTTTTTTCTTTCCTGCCTACTTTCTTCCTTTCTTTCTTTTTACTTTACTTTTTCTTTTTCTTTCTCTCTCTCTGTATTTCTCTCTCTCTTTCAACAGAAGCGCAGCTGATATTCGCTGCAGGATAAATGAGACAAAGAAAAAAAATTCCTGCTCCTCTCTTCAGGAAAAAGCGCCGTTAGGAGGATGGAGGATGAAAGCAGCACTTCAACGCCCTCTTTCTGCTGTCGCTTTGAAAGATGCGAACGAGTACATCCGGTTGCATGCACCGGTACATCTTTTCATTCCCTCCAAAAGGAAACGCGCAGCTGGGGAATCGCTTGCGTGCCGCGCGAGAACCTCGCGTCGATGCAAAAAGCGGCCCTCTGCATGAGAATGGGAGTTGCCAGACGGGAGCAACAACAACAAGAACATCAACATGAGAGTAGAGTGAAAGACTACGACAGGACCGTCGAGCTGAGGGAAAGAGCGTAGGTGACCGCAAGACTAATGATATATTCGAGGTGCGGTGGTTGCCTCGTCCTCCGCCCCGCGGTCGTCACCACCGCAGCCGATCCAACCCGGGGCCGGGTCATGCGCTTCGCTGCCAGAGTGAGGAAAGGGAAGAAGGGAGGAAGGAAGGGCGCGTCTAAATTATCCAGGGGCTCGAGAAGGACTCGCTTTCACGCGCAAATGACGGAACTTCTCTCGAGCGAAAGCTTGGACTGAGCCCGCTTCTGCTCTTCTGCCGCCCGTCTGCTGCTGAAAACGCGCCCTGTGGTCCGCCTTTTCCGCGTGGACAAATGTGCTGCTGTAAAGTACCCTTTAAAGTGCAAATTTGGTGCGGGTAGCTCTCGCGGGCTGCTTTAGAATTTCGGGTCATTGCAAGGAAGGTTGCGGCTAAAAGAAATTGAAGAGTTAGACGAAGCCCACGCTTGGAACTCTTATTTCAGCCTGCGTAACAACTTTAGTTGAGAGAGTCTCACGTGCTGGTCTCGGCAAATGCAGCGTTCTGTGAACTACACTGCAACACGCATAATATCCATTTTTACAGCTCTAGCAATGCACAAATACTAAGACATATGGGGAAAGCGAGTGGGTGCGTTGTACGAGTTACAATGATGAAAAAGCAACGAACCTAGCAAAGTATGATTTTCACGCAACGAGCAGCTAATAGTCTCGTCACTGTTCGGAAAATAGCGCCGTATAAGACCAAGGGTAGCACACACCTCCGCCTCTGTACTAGTTTCTTCTAAAGCATCGAGGCAGAAGTTGGTTCATTGGCAGTTTGTTTTGCGTTTGAACCCTCTACGTTGCTTCATGCATCAAGGCCGTGCGGTGAAACCACGGCACTTCCGATGGCATTTCCTTTGCGTCCTCAGGTCTTCATGCATTCTGTCAAGATCGTCGAGAAGCAATACAGCTCCAGACCGTCGACCGTCACCAAAAGCAACCCCGCACCTTTCAGTCACCCTTGCATGAGGCAAAGGTGACACATTTCAAGAGCCCCCTCTCTGTTCCGCAGTGCTGAGGACTCCCTAAATTGTATTCTTTTAGGGAAAATTGGGATATTTAGGTTATGAGATACGATTCCCCCCCCGCCCCCCTCCCCCCAAAAAAAGAAAGAATTAACAATAAAAGCAAACAGAGGTGCGAATAAAATGACGTAGGTTGAGCATGAAAACTGGACTTAAACGAGCATAAAATATTCATATATTTTTATTTTTTTATCAGCTTAACGCATTAATCTCGGAAAGAGTCGACATGAGTGCACAGTGTGCAGAAAGGTCAGTCGAGGTTTCTTTATTATTAAATCACACCTACGCTGTTCTTCAGAAAAAAAAGGTCTTCGTCACTCACCCACCAAAACATGGGCCCCTACTTTTGGTTTGCTCGACCAGCCACCGTTAACTCAATTTTGCGCAACCGATCATAAGCGAGGACCTTGCGAGGTAGTGACGCAAGCTTTCGCCGCGAACGATTCTACACATCGATCGCCGAAACTGGAGGTCGTCCGAAGGGGGAAGCCGTGTGCTAAAAATAGAGAATCTCGCCGCTGTTCATGTCGCCCTCAAATTTTTAGCGTTTTCCGTGGACGCTAGTTTCAAGATGTGGGTGCAGAAAATGATTCTGAATAGGCTGGGATCCAAAGCCACCGAGGGACAAAAACGGTTACGAAGAACGAAAAAAGAAGAAGAAAATATAGAGAGGACGATAGCCGAGACTGTGGCTATTTTGGGCTTCCTGCGCACAATCAACGACCGCCAGAGTAATCTGGCACCGAGCCATTTGGATCGCTTGAGCCCTGCATTTTTACTTGTCCTCTGACGGAGATATCAGTAAGCTGGTCTCTTGCTTTAACTTCATGTTTTCTTGTCGGATGAATCGTAGGCAAAGAAAGCTTCCAAGAGAAGGAGTTGACTGCAGGAAGCCCTGGTTCATCAACTGTCTGACAACGTTACTTTTGTGTGGACCGTCATGGTCAGAGCTTTGAGCGCTGTTTAAGTGACGACTGTTTCCTGAAAGGGTGCACGGTCGCTGTTTTTCATGCCGCGCAAATGTTCTTTGCGCGCAAATGCAAGTATGTGGTCTTCCGTCATTAGTGCGCTGAACAGGAAGTGAGCTCGTTTAGTCAGAGTGCGTAGCTGTTTGAAGCACTTAACCAACTCAGGCTTCCCGCGATGAACACTGGATTCTTTGCTGCGTATTGTGAAAATCAGAAGGAACTCTCATAAGGGGGTGTAGCCATTGCAAAAAAGCTAATAGTCGCGTATTCTAAAAAAAAACAGAAAAAATTGATTTATTGCCGGTTTTTCAGTTTCAACACGTAGAAATGGAATAAAGACGGCAGTAGTAGTCGAAGTTGGGTTTAGAAGGGCAGCGACAACAGAAGAAGAAGAGATTCGTTGAACATTTTGGGCTATATTAACTCCCCGCGGCCCTTGTTACCTGTACTGTTTTGCTGAAGCAAGAAGTCGAGGCTTCAAATTAGGTGAAATAAGAGGAACAACTTTGTGAAATTTCTTGAGACCACAAAGAACTACGGCGCCACGTTTGAGAAAAGAAAGCTAGGTATGGTCGGGAGGCTGCAAAGTCATTAGTTTGATTGCAATTCACAGACGTGCCTTTGCATTTCTTCCTGTCGGTCAGTACAAAAAAAAATGAGTTTCTTTGATGATGTAGCTTCACTGGTAACGTCGGCGGCCGGAAGAGTGTTTGAAACAGCAGAGTAGGCTTGGAAAGGCCATTACATTCAATGGTACCATGCTACTAAATGTTCACCCTGCTCTTCGGACGAAACACTTTATCCAGTTATTTATTTATACCGTAGTAGAAAATTTGCTGGTGTCTCAGCGTTTGACGACAGAATAATTCAGACAGCTGTTCTTTCGCACAACTAGCAGAAAACAGGTATTCTATTCCGACATCACAAATGGGGCCTTAGCTAATGCACTACTGAGGCATTCTAGCACTCTGCTGTGGGAACCATCGATGCGCTGGTCTCCGTCATTACTCCTCCAAGCAGTGTAATGGTCTTGGGTGGAATTCCCAGCTCCGAGGACCCCGGACGATCCTGACGTGTGCCAGCTAAATCTTACAGGAAAACCATGATCGTTAGTGCTTTGTTTGGTCCGCGCCCTGCCCGAGTCATGAAGAGGCATCAAGACTGAAGTACAAACAAAATAAATAGAAATAAAAACCTGCAGTGGTTTCGTGAAAAATACGTTCCTTTCTCAAGTTCAAATTTACGTTTTCCATTTTCTTAAGTTTTTACACTGTTCGGTTTTCCTCGGGTGCTGCGCCGTTGTTCTCCTCTTTCAATATACTCGACAGCGATTAGACCGTCTCTGCAGAAAAGAGGCAACAACCAAAAAGACAGTAAGACGTTGGGGAACCAGCTCTCGCCGTGTTAGGATATAGATCACTCGGCCCGTAAGTAAAGCAAGCGAAACCGCAGGGGGACAATGCGGCGGCTGGCCGAGAGCAAGTAGAGAGCCGCGCACGACACGTCGAAACACGAAACGAACGAAGTTAACAGAAAAGGACGGAAGAAAAAAAAAGAAAACGAGGGGGGGGGGTCGGGTCTTGAGGAACAAGAACGTTTGAGACGACAGTGAGCTTGTTTTGCTTTCGGACTCCCTCTCCTCTGTTTTTTTCTCCGGCCGTGCGGTCGCGTCGTCGTGCACCGCTGTCTCCGATGCGGATGATCGAACACGACCGCGGCGTCGAAAGGGAAAGCTCGCCGTTCGTTTTGCGGGGGAGCTTGGCGTATTGCGAATCACGCCCTGGAGGTCCCAATGAGGAACAAAGGCGTCTGCGTCGCCTTTGTTCCGGTGACTGGCAGCGGTGGCGCATTCTGCCTCCTCCTCTCTTGTTCCTGAGTTGTTGCGAGAGGATGTTGTGCTTCTGTCGAAGAAACGGTGTTCAGTGGTACATGTCTGAGGATTATGACACCGGCTCAGGCAATGTTTTTCAGCTACTTAAGAGGAGAAAACAGGAGGAAAAAGGAGGAAACAACCTTATTTGAGGCTAGCACTAAGGTCCCAGTGAAAAAGAGCGCTTGCTCCGCCAAGGCCCACTGATAAGCGGCCAGCCCCGAGTGAATTCAAGCACTCCAGGAAAGAAGGAGAGGGTAAGAGAAACAATGAGAGGTAATGGCAGTGTTGCATGAGTAGAGAATGTGTTCTGTGTCTGTCTTGATCTCTGGACAGTTCGGACGGCGTGACACTGCTCACCGTCTCAAGTTGTAGAACATTAGTGGGGTGAGGAGCGTGTTAGTTCGAACTACAGCTGGGTCATTTTCCAACCTACCCAACATAACCACTCTAGAAACTCAGGCGATAACATATTGCCACACTGCTCACATTCTGCGAGCGCCGCCATGCGGCCGAGCGGCATTACTGGGCTCGTGTGGGAGCGAAGAAGAGGACGTTCCCGTTCGAACGCGCGCTGCTGGGTTTCTGGCCTTCGGATTAAAAAAGCCCCTTTTCGTGCCGCCCTACGTTTGTCGGCGACATTTTGGTGGAGCCGCTGGGTATCGTTCCATGAACGCTCACCCCGAGGGCAACTCTGACGCTGATCAGCGACGCTTGGACACAACACCCGTCCACAAAGCGAGCCGCCGCCTGCGAGGCCTGCAACCTGAGTGTCAGCCACTGACGAGGCCGGTGCGTACCATGACGTCTACTACAGGCAGTCAGACAGGCCAGCCTTCCGGCACTGTCCCGCCCGTTGTAGTTCTCACCCCTCGCTCACCACCATCCTTCCACGGCGATCGGTTTGAGGACGTCGAGGACTGGTTGTCCAGCTTTGACCGTGTGGCCACTTTTAACCAGTGGGACGACGACCGAAAACTACGAAACGTCTATTTCTCGTTCCAAGACTCTGCGAAGACATGGTTCGAGAACCATGAGGCATCCTTTACGAACTGGGAAGTGTTCCGCCGGCAGTTGCTAGCTACCTTCAGCACAAACGCACGCAAGGAAAATGCTGAACTCGCCCTTCGCACCAGGTCACAGCAGGCGAACGAAAGCGTCGCTATGTTTATTGAAGACATGGCACGTCTTTTCAATCGGGCTGACCCTGCCATGCCAGAGGCTACCAAGGTGCGCCACCTCATGCGTGGTGTGAAGGAGCAGCTCTTCGCTGGCCTCATACGCGACCCACCAAGAACCGTCGCTGACTTTGCTAAAGAAGCCACAGGCATGGAACGTTCCTTACAGGAACGCAGTGCGCAGTACGGTCGTCCGGGAAGTGTTGCGGCCAGCAACTATTGTGCGTCCCTGCCAGTCTCAGCGGACGAGGCTCTTCGGGAGCTTGTGCGGAGTGTAGTTCGCGAAGAACTGCGCAACCTCCGCTTAGATGCTCCACCTGCCAGTGTTGCAGCTGTAGCCGATGCCGTCCGCGAGGAAATTCGGCGAGCAGTGCAGCCACCCCCGGCACCACAGCCGGAGCCGTGCGCCAGCAGCTACAACGAAGCCCTACGGACACCGCAGCCGGAGCCGTACATCATGAGCTACAGGGAAGCTCTGCGGAGACCTGCGCCAGTTCCACATGCGTTCCGCCCTGCTGCCGAAAAAACGCAGGGGTACTTTCCCTCCACCGAGCTGCGTGACCCGCGCCCTGTTCGAAAAGCTGACGTGTGGCGCACACCCAACAACCGGCCACTATGCTACCACTGCGGGGAGCCTGGCCATATCCTCCGCCACTGCCCCTACCGCAGGATGTGTTTGAGGGGGTTTTCACCTGACTCACCTCGACCACGCTACGGTGAAAGACCACGGGATATCGAACAGTACTTGGCTGAAAACGTGCAATCTTCGACCTCGCAGCGACGCCAGTCCCGATCGCCATCCCCAAGGCGGTTCTCTTCGCCCGGCCGCCCGTCATCCTCTGGCCAGTTCAGAGGTACGTCCCCACGTCGGGAAAACTGAAGACGGCGTCCTCTGGGGGTAGGACCGCCGCTGCCGCAGACAGTGAACAGCCTCCATCCGACGATTTTATGCGACGACCCCACCCGCACCCCTTAAAGACGATCCCACCGCCGACCTCACCGACGACCTCAGTGACGACCCCATCGACGACGGCACCAAAAACCTTGCCGACAAATTGTCAAACAATTGTTTCCGCCACCGAAATTCTTGTTGCCGCCGATGGCTATGACGTATCTGCACTCGTCGATACCGGAGCCGACTTTTCTGTCATGAGTAGTAACCTAGCCGCAACCCTCAGAAAGGTTCTAACACCTTGGCATGGGCCGCAGATACGCAGAGCTGGTTGCCATGTGGTAACGCCGGTTGGCGTCTGCACCAGCCGTATAAAGATCCGCGGTGCAACTTTCACTGGCTCCTTCGCCGTGCTACGAGAGTGCTCTAAAGAACTGATTCTCGTCATGGACTTCCTTAAAGAGTATGGGGCGGTCATCAACCTGCACGAGCAATTGGTATCGTTTTCGACACAGCGAGCCGTTGATACCGACCCCGAGCCGCACAGAGCACCATTACGCATCTCTGATGACCACACAACGATACCGCCGAGAGCAAGCAAGTTTGTCACAGTCCAGTGTGATACCAGCTCCGGTACTCGGGGCATTGCCGAAGCGAATATGTCGCTGCTACTGTCTCGGCAAGTTTGCGTTGCTCGCGCCCTTGTCGACCTTGTTCACGCGCGTACCACGCTCTTAGTGACCAACTTTAGTTGTGAACCCCAACATTTGACGAAAAACACGGTGATTGCCCATTTTGAAGAACTTGGCGAGCATGCCGGCCAATGTGCCTTATCAACAACGGCCCCCGAAATAGCTGAACAGGACACTGCAATAGCCATTAGGACCGACGTGAACCCTGACCTTCTGACCAATCAGAAACGCCGCGTGGAAAGCCTTATTGACTCTTTCCGCGACTGTTTTGCATCAACATCCAAGGTTCGCCAGACGCCAATAACTAAGAACCGTATTATCGTCGACAGTGACCAGAGACCGCTATGTCAGCGTCCTTATCGTGTTTCGTCGAAGGAGCGCGATGCTATCCGCCGCCAAGTTGCCGAAATGCTCCACGACGACGTCATACAACTATCGACGAGCCCCTGGACGTCACCTGCTGTTCTCGTCGCAAAGAAGGACGGCAGCCTACGGTTCTGTGTAGATTATAGACGTCTCAATAACGTTACCCAAAAAGATGTCTATCCACTGCCGCGTATTGATGACACATTAGACCGCGTCCGCCATGCTACCTACTTTTCGTCACTCGACCTTCGTAGCGGTTATTGGCAAATCGAGGTCGACGAACGTGACCGAGAAAAGACCGCCTTCGTTACTCCTGACGGACTGTACGAATTTAAGGTGCTTCCTTTCGGCTTGTGTTCAGCCCCTGCGACGTTCCAACGTATGATGGACACCGTACTAACTGACCTGAAGTGGCAGTCCTGCCTTGTCTATCTCGACGACGTCGTGATTTTCTCCGACACGTTCGAGGAGCACCTGAAACGTTTGCGTGCCGTCTACGAAGCAATTCGTTCTGCGGGTCTGTCTCTCAAGCCTGAAAAGTGCCACTTCGCATTTCGGGAGCTCAAGTTTCTTGGCCACATTGTGAGCGCTCAGGGCGTTAGCCCTGACCAAGAAAAGACCGCCGCCGTTGCTGAATTTCCCCAGCCAACAGATAAACGAAGCTTGCGGCGTTTCCTGGGGCTTTGCGCCTATTATCGGAGGTTGGTTCAAAACTTTTCCAAGCTCGCAGAGCCGCTGACTCGCCTGACAAAAGACTCCGAACCCTTTTTCTGGGGCCAAGATCAGGAAAAAACTTTCATAGAGCTTAAGGCCCGCCTCCAATCTACGCCTATCTTTGCCCACTTCGACGAGCAGGCCGACACGGAACTGCACACAGATGCCAGCAATGTGGGCCTCGATGCGGTGATTGTGCAGTGGCAAGACGGTGTGGAACGCGTGATCGCATACACAAGTCGCACTTTGTCCCGTTCCGAAGTGAATTATTCCACAACGGAAAAGGAGTGTCTCGCTGTTGTGTGGGCAATCACAAAATTTCGTCCATACCTGTACGGCCGCCCGTTTCGAGTCGTCAGCGATCATCACTCCTTGTGCTGGCTTGCGAACCTCAAAGATCCATCGGGGCGACTTGCACGGTGGAGCCTTCGGTTGCAAGAGTTCGACGTCACCATCGTGTATAAGTCGGGTCGGCAACATAGCGATGCAGACTGTCTCTCCCGAGCTCCTCTTCCGTGCCCACCAGATGAGTCCGACGACGATTCTGCTTTCCTCGGCGCTGTCACCACATCCGACCTTGCCCACCACCAGAGGGCCGACTGCGAACTGCTGCCTCTAATCGAGTACCTCGAAGGAACCGCTCCGTCTCCGCCCAGACTCTTCTCGCGCGGACTTTCGTCGTTTTGCTTAATAGATGGAGTCCTCTACAAGAAAAAATACGGTCTGACCGACACTGCGTATCTCCTCGTTGTTCCACCGTGCTTCGTAAAGAAGTTCTCGCTGCATGCCACGACGACCTTTCTTCTGGCCACCTCGGTTTTTCCAGAACATTGGGACGCCTCCGCCACAAGTACTACTGGCCACGGCTTGCTGCGGTCGTCCAACGCTACGTTCGAACCTGCCGTGAGTGTCAACGACGGAAGGTACCACCGACAAAACCGGCCGGCCTTCTGAAGCCAATTGATCCACCGCAAATCCCATTCCAACAAGTCGGCATGGACTTACTGGGCCCATTCCCGGTGTCCTCCATGGGAAACCAGTATATTGTTGTTGCCACGGACTACCTAAGCCGCTATTGTGAAACCAAGGCTCTTCCCCGTGGCACCGCGGCTGAAATTGCACAGTTCTTTGTTCACCACATCGTGCTTCGCCACGGCGCCCCCGTGGTTGTATTAACTGACCGGGGAACCGCGTTTACGTCGGCTCTTACACACGAGGTCCTCCGTCTTAGTGGCACCAGTCATAGAAAAACGACTGCTTACCATCCTCAAACGAATGGACTTACTGAGAAGCTGAACAAGACCATCACAGATATGATGTCTATGTATGTCGACGCTGACCATCGCAACTGGGACGAAATACTTCTCTACATCACGTTTGCGTACAACACCGCCCTCCAAGAAACGACGCGCTTCACCCCCTTCCGTTTGGTGTATGGCCGAGATGCCCTGACCATGCTTGACGCCATGCTGCTCCCGGATTGTACCTCCTCGTCTGTCCCAGGCGCTGACCAATTCGTTCGCGATGCAGAAGCCGCTCGCCACCTTGCTCGACAACGCATTCGCCACCAGCAGACTACGAGGTGCTACGTCAACTCAGCGATGTGAACTATGAAGTGTACCCGCAAGGAGTTGTCCGGTCTTCTCACCCGCCCAAGTCTGAAGTCGTCCACGTGTCCCGCATGAAACAGTATTACGCCCGTTAGCCCCTCCCGGAGTTCACATTCAGTGCTGCCACCACACGCCATCGCACTTTCGGTGTCTCCACACTCTTTATCCCCCTTGCCGGAGGCATCGAGGCGATGCCTCTTGAAAGGAGGGGGGCAATGCCACACTGCTCACATTCTGCGAGCGCCGCCATGCGGCTGAGCGGCATTACTGGGCTCGTGTGGGAGCAAAGAAGAGGACGTTCCCGTTCGAACGCGCGCTGCTGGGTTTCTGGCCTTCGGATTAAAAAAGCCCCTTTTCGTGCCGCCCTACGTTTGTAGGCGACAATATGCTATACAGGAATTATCTTTACTCACTAAACGGTAGGCCACTAACGTAAACATCTATACCGACTCCAGCAAAGCCATTTAAAATATACAACGCATGCTACTGGAAACCCACCTATAGGACATTCTAATAGAATCTTACAACAGCAATGCGAACTTTAAAATCACCCTCTGTTGAATACGTGGTCATGCTGGGATCGAGGAAAATAAGCTGGCTTATCAACGGGCCTGCCAAATCATTATGCAGGTGCCTTCAATCCCCTGACCAAATCCAATGCCAGCGGAAAACTCCACAACATACAAAAGCAAATAACTGAACACTACCAGACCACCAGAGAAAATCGCACAATTTTACCCCAGACTCACCCGTCATGAACCGGGAGCAAGCACACGTCCTTCGCAAAGGGGAAAAGATGAGTACCTAATGGCTTGCATTCGTGTAGAGGCGACATTTGACCTTAAATTAGAGATCCATGGAAGTTGACCCGCACGTCGTCATCATCATAATAAAAATCCAGATTATGTACATAACAGCAGAAATGCCTCTCCTAATGATGTCCAATTATCCCGGTCCCACTGCCGCCGCGTACAACGAACGCATACAAGAAAACTTCTTAATTTTCTCTGCCCACCTGACCTTCCATTGACCTCAGCAACGTTTTTGTAATTGCGCCTTCGTGTGAGGGATATAACACACTAAACATTCAGTCAAAAAATTTCGAGAAACTGACAAGAAACACCTTGGGGGATTCCCATAAACATTTGACTAAGCTGACTAAACGAATGCTTGCGAGATGTGACTGGCGTGAACTCGTGTGCTTGTATCGCGGGCTCAGAAAACTATCCACTATTACGAAGATATCACGAGAGAACGAGAGATGTTCATTTGGTTGTCTGCCTGCATATGAAAACAAACTTTTCTACCAAAACTGAAATTACTTTTTTTTCAGTAAAATCCTCCAAGACATCAACACATTCATCCACTTCGCCTTCAGCAATCTGATACTCTCAGAATAGAAGGAGATTTATTGCTGTTGCAGGAACTGTGTTATGACCGTTTTGACTGCTTATCGTGAGGAATTATTTTCAGGTTACGAAAAAGAAAGTAATCACTGATAGTCAGGCTTGGATTGTAGGGCAGGTAGTGAAGCTCAATGAAGCCGTATTTCCTGTTCGCAGCTTTTGATTTGGGAATTGTGAGCTGGGGCATTGTCGTCAAGCAGGGTGACACCTGTCGGTAACTTTACGCCACTTTTCTGCTTGATTGCCTCAAGTAAATTCTTCACTAATCAGTCATAGTCGCCTCCAGTGAATGTTGTCTTGTTACATGAATCTTAGTAGGAAAATGCCTTCTGTGTCTCCAAATAATTATTGCGATTATTTTTCCGGCTGACTGCTGAACACAAAATTTCTGAGGATATGATGATCTTTTGTGGTTCCATTGCACGAAATCTTGTTTAGGCTCCAGATCGGTGTAGCTTGGATTCAAGGGAAAGAAAGAAAGGAAGGAACCTCCCCCCCCCCTCACCCCAATCCGCAAGAAATTTTCTGTGCAAAACCAAGTAAGGCCAAGAAATTCTTTGCGCAAGTGGAAGGGTATACACGTCATCCCGGAAGGGTATACACGTGAACCTGAAGGTTTGCCGCAGCGAACTCACATCTGCATAAGTACAAATTTAAGCGAGAAATTCTGCATCGAAGAAGCGTCATTGACACCTCACAAAGCCTTGATTTACACCACCGGATATTCCATGGGAACTTTAAGTGGTTAAAATCCACGGTATTGATCAATGGATCACTCAGATTGGCTGAAATATGTTGGAAGCGCTGGAATCGTGAAGTTTCTAACAAAATGAGGTGAGGGCCGGGTAGATTACAGCAGCGCTGAGAGCTAACCTTGCCAATAAATCAGCCACCTCGTTAAAATAGACGCCCGAGTGCCCAGGTACCAATACAAAGCGGGTCTCACGCACTGTGCGCGGAACAAAAAACCTAAGCGAACGACTCTATATAGATTTTCCCGAATTTTGGAGAGAGACTAGTACTGAAAGGCAGGCTGCAAGAATAAGAACCCGTGCTACATGCCTAGGAAATTTGAGAAGAGCCCAAGCAATGGCCAGAAACTCTGCGAAGAATATAGGAGTATAATCTGGAATACGAACGGAATAGCTTCAAGATAGCTCCTGCGAATATATCCCAACCGCCTCCTTCTCACAGCTGCCGGAGGCATCAGTGGAGATAACAGTGTGAAGAGGAAAATTCTGTAGGTGTTCAGAAAGGAGACAATTTAAGATATTTGCGGGCATATGTTTCGCATGGGACGGGAAAATATGGTCATAATAGAAGACGGGGTCAGCCTGCATATCTGCAACTTGTTGCAAGGAGATCAGATCAACCTGAAGCGGGGTTAACAAATTCTGCGTGAACCTAACTGGCGGAAGCTGATAGCATGGCCAATGATTAGTGAGAAACAGGTGTGGTTGAGATAGAAAAATGGGACTACGAACGCCGGGGCCGGGTCAAAAGACCCGAGGAAAGTACGCAGTGTTAGAAGTTGAAAGCGGGAAAAGAGGTCGGGGATACGGGCTTTCAGGTAAAGGACAGCGTTTGAAACTGATTTTGGGAACCCGAGGCATAGCCGTAGGGCACGCCTTTCCAGTAAAGCTAATGGCTGAAGCTTGTAGTTTGCGCTACCAGAGAACAAGAAACAACCAAATTCCAGAATCGGTCTCATATAAGTCGTATAGGGCAACAGTAACGTGTCACGACGCATGCCAAACTTTTTATCGCCAACTCGTGTCAACCGGCCCAGAGCACGTTCCCCTTTAATAACATTATTCCTAATATAGTGTCGCCAGTCCAAACTTTGATCATAAGTAACGCTTAGGTATTTAACCGACTCCACCTGCGGAATTGGAGTGGAGCGGCATACTAGCGAGATGTACAAAGGAGTGTTGGGTGGAAATACCAGCACGCCACTTTTGCTGACATTAAGTGATAAATTAATTTGGTTCAACAAGACTTCAATATCATTAAGGTATGCCTGCAAACACTCCTATAGTGGAAGAATATCCTTTGCTGATGCGAAAAAAGCTATATCATCTGCGTATACATAAACTGTAATGTTTGGATGTATTGGTATGTCCCGAACCAATATGTTGAAAAGCGGTGGAGACAAAACAGATCCTTGCGGCACACCTCTTGATTGAACATAGGTATTAGAACAGAAATATCCGCGTGTACAGAAGAAAAATCTATCTTTTAAAAGTTCACATATCCAAGCATAGAAGTAGTGCGGTGGATGTAGCTGAGCAAGATTGTTAATAAGGACCGTGAGTTCAACGCTGTCATAGGCTTTAGCAACATCAAGCGTCAGCAAGGCCGCAACTTCTCTCTTGCGCATTGAGAGTTGTATTCGGCTTTCGATATCCACATGCGCGGACCATAGGGAACAACCGCGACGAAAGCCAATCTGTGCGGAGCTGAGGCCGTTAACGTGATGAACATGCTCTGTGAGGCGACTGTGTACTACTCTTTCTATTAGCTTTACTAAGTTTGAGGTTAAAGCAATCTGCCGAATATTGTCTAAATGAAATCTATTCTCTGCATTTTCAAAAGTAAAATTATTTTCGCAATTTTCCAAATGTAAGGAATCCAAGGGTTTTCCAATGACGCATTTACAATATCCACAAGGTGAGTTGAAAAGTCTTGCGCTAAAATCTTTAACATGCCCACAGTAACCCCATCAGATCCCGGGGCAGCAGACTGCATCGAGGAAACAATTGGGAGGAGTTCCGACACGTCCACCTCAGGATAGTCTGAGCTGGGGGTGAGAGTGTACAAAGGTTCCGTTTTCTGCACTTGGAAACGTAAAGCCAGTCCCTGAGCGATACGTTCAAGGTGTTGCTTAGCTTCCTGTGGAGACAATACCATTGAGTTTATGCGGTTGGAGGCCGGAGAGTTGTTATTCTGCGCCATGAATCTATATAGAGCCTTCTTATTCTGAGGTTTTGAGAGATACGTGTTTAAATTATGATTATAATCCTCCTTTGCTTTTTTAACATTTCTTTTGAAAGATGCAGAGTAGAACTTTTAATTTATAGAATTAGCTGGCCTCTGATTATAGGACAGGCTTTTCTATTCTGCTTTTGTAAGGCGATAAGCTTTCTCACACTCCTCCATCCACCAAAAAGACGGCTGTCTGGCGGGGGCAGTAGCGCACACAGAGAATACAGAGCGCTCAGCAGCATCTTGCAGAAAGGAAATTGCCCGCTGAGCTCTTTCTGCTCGACCTGAGGTAACTATGGATGGAAGCGAGGCAGATATCAATTTTTTATACGTAACGTGATTTACAAATTTCATGGTTGCACCACCTTTTCTGATAGGAGAGGACATAATAGTAAAGGTTATTGGAAAGCGGTCACTAGATGTACCTGAGTCTACTGTTTACCATGCAGATACTCCAACCCCACGAGATGCTAATGTTAAATCTATGACTGAAAGAGAAACTTCACGCATAAAGGTTACGGCTCCGGAATTGCAGCAGCGCACTGCATTCATAGACATCCATGACCAGAGAACCTGGCCGCAGGAGTCAGAGCGACTACCCCAGACACTGTGGTGCTAATTAAAATCTCCTGCGATGACTGTGTTGTTTGCTCCACTCAGTAAGGTATCCAAACAGTCTGTCTTGTGAACACCTAGAGGAAACTAGACGTTAGCAATAGTTACTTTGGCGCACTGAGGAAGGGAGATTTCAACCGCCAACAACTCACAGTCAGGGAGCATAACTTTCTGCGAGATTGATGCCCGGTGACTAATTTTTGTAGAGATCATAGTTATTAACCCACCACCCCTGTCATTAATGTGGTCTACCCTGAAAACACGGAATTTTTTCATTGAAAATAATTTAGGTGGAGAGAGCCACGTTTTTTGCAAAATCACAATATCTGAATTATGTTTATGAAGAAGTATTTCAATACCCGTGAGAGAAGAAAGTACGGAAGGACAATTCTATTGAAGAACTTTTAGACCCGCCACGATTATTGACTGATGAAAGAGGCAGCAAAAGCCTCCTTCATCGCATCAGTCAGAGGGATTATTTTGGGGGGTTCTTTCTTTGCTTTATTTTGCGGAACAGCTGACTTCGAGGGTGAGGAAGAAGCTCGACAATTCTGGGAATTAAGGACAGAACATTTCAACGTCATGTTACAGATATCTACGTGAGAGACATAGCCAGGAGCGCTGTTGGCAGGCGGGACTTGGGATGTGTCAGGAGGAGACATGGAGTCATTCTTACTAGCAGCACAATGTGGGGCAGGCGTCGCCACCTAAACGGATGATTGAGAAGGCAGAGACAGGCTTCCAACAAGTTGAGATAAAGCCTCGGTGATGTTGCACAGCATTCGCTCGACCACCAAAGAAAGAGCCTGTTTTACTGAGGACACTATCGAAGTAGTCAAACTTGACTCTATATCTGCAACAGAGCTTCGCGCACGGCTGGCATATGTATTATTCTTCCGATCCAGCAGTGAATACGCATCGGCTCTCGAGCATCGCTTCGCTTGAATTATATCTAGCAGGCTTTGTTCGTCAGCTCGTTTCGAGCAGTTGGCATCATCAGCTGACTGGTTACACTTGCAGAGGTAACACTGGGGCTGATCAGAGGAGCAGCTGTCATCCGAAAGTGCTTCTCCACAAACACGGCAGCGGGTTGCCGATTTACACTCTTTACCACTGTGACCGAACCGCCAACAGTTGGTGCATTGAAGTGGACGGGGTTGCAGAGGATCCACACGATACACTATTGACCAGACCTTGAGCTCAGAAGGACAGGAGGAGCCAGCAAAAGTAGTTATAACTGATTCTGTCGCTACACGCACACCACGTAATCCTGTACTGCAGCGGTAGACAGAAAGAACCCCCACACCTGCATCCTGAAACTCCTCCAGTATTTCCCGTGGAGAAGATGCTGGGTCCACTCCACGAACAATACCTTTGGAGCATGCGAGCAGTTCAGGGATGAATGCTTTCACCGCTAATGACTGAAAAATTTTGCACTGGAGCAGGTCTGTGACGCAAGCAATGTCAGAGGACTTGAAAACAATGCCTCTACGGCCGAACGGTCGCACCTCAGAGATCAGGAGGTAGTGGGCAGTTAGAGACCTTAGCTCCTGCTGAAGAACCTTAGAGGTTTTCATCTTGATCATTCCTTCACCGATCGGTACGAGAGCCACATGGATGACGTCAATTCCATTTTTCCTAAAAAGGTCCAGCGGCAAGCTTTGGGTGGGCAAGCTGGCAAACCAAGCTTCCGACCCTCCGCCCGGGGAGGTCGGCGACATACCTGAGCCAAACGCGCCCTCAAGTGTACATTAACCGCGCCTACAGACTCAGCCTTAGACCTGGCCAGATACCTCACGCAGAACGGCCTCACCAGAAATGAACACGCAGGCACCACCAGGAAACCACAGGCACCAAAGGAAACAGCCGTTCAGAACCGATCAGAACAACTCTTTCTTAAAACTTTCTCTTTCTTGTCCGGCGCCGCGTTTCATGGCCTGCGAACCGAGCACGGCGCGATGGTCACTACAAAACAAGTGCGGGTTAATTACATCGTAGTCAAAATCAAGAGGAAGAAATAGGCTTGGGCATGACATGTAATGCGAAGGCAAGATAAACGCTGGTCCTTAAGGGTAACGGAGAGGATTCCAAGAGAAGGCAAGCGAAGCAGGGGGTGGCAGAAAGTTAGGTGGGCAAGTCAAGATTAAGAAGTTTGCGGGGACATTGTGGGCGCAGCTGGCAAAGGACAGGGTTAATTGGAGATACATGAGAGAGGCCTTTGCCCTCCAGTGGGCGTAGTCAGGCTGATGTTGATGGCGGCGCTCACCACCGAGCGCTATCCCTGCACAACCCACAGAAGTCTTCTGTGTTTCACCCCCACCGAAACGCGCTTGCCGCGGCCGGGATTGCACTCGCATCCCCTCAGTAAGCAGCCGAACGCGCTGAACACTCAGCAGCCGTGGCGCGAGGAACTGGGTGCGGGTTGTGTTCACGGGGTGCCGATGGGATTGCGGGCGCCTTGACTGAAGGTGGAGAAGGTAGCGGGAGGCACAAGTGTTCTCGCCTTTGAAGGAGTGCGCACGCGCTTACACGCTCCAAGAACACTTCGCCGAAGAGAGAAGAACCTTTCACAAAACCTCTTACTGATCTGCCCAACCACCACTGCTGAGCTTGCAAGAATTCTTCGAAGCTTTTTTCTCTGTTTTTTTTTGGTTCTATCTACTTTTGCAGCGTTTCGTTATAACGTCTGAAAAGTCCTTGTTAGGAGGTGACGCCTCTGTTTAAGGGGACCTGGAAAAAGTGCGTCACAACTGGTACAAGTGATGAACCACTGAGGGCATAGAAGAAAGTCTCTTCAGCGAACGAACATCTGAGGGCACAGAAAAGGTTGCTCGTTAGGCTGCAAGTTTTAATCTGGGCTGAGAGCACGACGTGTCCCGGGAAAAGCGGTCGCATCTAATGAGCAGCTCCTGCTTTCGCAGCTGGAGTACAATTCATGGAAAATTATTCCTGATTAGGGATTCATAGTGAAGAAAAAAACATGCATAACCACTCGTTCGTTTCTGCTCGAGTTTGTTCATGCTAGTAATATTGCGCGTACTGTATTACTGCGCATTTTATGCGCACTGAAAGATGCACGAAATGTGATTTTTGAGTGGAGTTCTTTGGCATATGCGAATTTCGGAGAGTGAGGGCACGGAGTAAAAGGTTGGCTTCACAGCAGTGCATGCCATCGCTTGCCGCACTGTTTTGCCGAAGGTTAACCCTTGCACACATAAAGCCCAAAATTTTCAAGCAATGGCGCATCAGAAACAGCTTCGATGAATACGACGTGGAGGAGGATTCCAAGAGCAGCCAGAAGTAGAAGTGGGCGGCAAGTGGTAGGTTGTGCGGATTAGGTTACGAAGTCCGCGGGAGTAGGGTGACCGCATCTGACACAGGGTAGGGTTAATTGGAGACCAACAGAAAATACCTTTTCCTCGTCCCTGACCTAGCTGGGCTGGTGACGATGATGGCGTAAGTCAGAAGACAGAAGCTGTCGAAGACGAAGATCACAAAAACGGCGGCAACAGGGACGGCTGAGTGCAGTCGTGGATTGAGTATTGCAGATAACATTTCAAAACACACTTCGGACAAACAGCTAAGCAGTGTTTGAAAATTTATATTCGTTCTCAGTCGTACTTCCCGCCGCAAAGTGTGCGGCTAATACGCGGGGGGATAATATTTTCCTACCGCGACGGTCAAAATCAGGAGTCGTGTCATAGGCATTGGAGGGCAATGCGCGTGAAATTACGGTATGAACGTGCACAGCTGCAGAAGCGGGCTGGAGTGCGTGGGCTGAATAATATTGCTGCCCGTATCTTGGCACAAGCGACGGGATTGTAATGCATGCACATAATGCGACTCGTCTACGTGCCAGGTGCCTTGTTCTCTCATCACGCTGTGGGGGTTGTTAATGAGGAATTTTAGTTACACAGGCAGTGTGTGCGCCAAAAAGAGAAAGCGAAAAGAAAAGCAGCTATTCAAGAGCGGTGTGAAGCCCTATGACGTTACGTGTTATCCAGTACTTTGTATCCCAGTACGTGTTACAGAATGTGCATCTCCGAGAGAGCGCCCTTTCATCTCCCTGTCACGCGGTGCGGGACTGTTGAGGGTGGTGAAAGGTTCCACATGGAATCTGACTGAAAGAAAATAAAAAGAGCGCGCACATTGTCCAGACTGTCAACATAGCCTGCGTTGATACACCAGGCTCTAAAACAATAAAATCCTACGTCCACAGCTCCTGCGCACCGGCCGAGTTTGAGCGACGTAGCTGACACTTGTCAGACAAAGTTTCTTCATGAGATGCGTCACACGAAAGTTGCTTGTGTCTAGCAGATTCAGCTACTGTCCTTAAAGGTTCTCTGTTTTCTACCTTGAGATGGTGGTCCTCTATTTTGACGCACATTTACAAAAATAATATGCTCAAGAATATAATCCACGTGTAGTGTGAAATGTGAGGCAAGAAATCAGGACATTCTTTCTAGAATGTTAAAATATGCATTCTGATGCTAATCCCATCATGAACATGATCCGTTGACCGTTATAGTCTTCAGACATAACCAAGACAATTTGAATGTATCGGCCGTTGACGTCAGTAATGATGGTTACAGTACGGGAGGGACAATGAGGAGGGAAGTGATCCAAGAATGGGTTTTAAAAGATAAAATTTGATATAGCCTGGAAGTTTCTGTTGGCGTCTGAAAGAAAGATGAATCCCAAGGTAATATTTGCTAAGGTAAAGGAAAAGTGTTGAGGAAGATAAAAAATCCCAATCACGATGGAATCCCCCACCACCGTTTCCAAACATCCGTTTATGCTGCGGGCGACTTTGGTGAGCAAAAATTACACTTAAATTCGTAGCCGTTCAAGATACTTACCCGCAGTCATGTGAAACCAGTAGGCCGATACGGTACAATTTTTGTTTCAGTGATTAAAACCAAAGGGTAAGTGCACCAGATACTCTCGTGCGTGCAAACGAATAACACTCCTGAGGACGAAGAAATTGTCGCAAATTTACGAAAGAATCATGAAGAGAAGTTAACCTTTTTCAGCTCTTACGCTTCCAGTTCGCCCAGGAGAACGTAGTTTTTACTGCACAGAAGTTACAATCCCCACGGTGAGTTTAACAGCGGTGTTGAGACAGGAAAAAATAAAGCGCGCAGTCTCAGCAATGGCAGCAACAAAAATATATGCTGTGGTGACCAGCATTCTGTATATTTTTTCATACTTTCTTGAACTTTTCTGAGTACGCAATAACGGCAGCGAGAGAAAGTGCAAAAAAATAGAAAGACATGCTTTCTTTTATGAGCGTGTGGCGCGGTATGTGAGCAGTAACAGGTGCAGACGCTTTGAGCGTGGCCGTTGAGTTATCTTTTTCAGGCGAGCCCTGCTGCTGCTAGAGCACCGTAATATTGCTGCGTCGGCGGCGTGCAACGAAACATTGCTCTAATGGGAACACTCTTCTTCAACATGTTTCTTTCTATCTATTTGAGCCTAAACTTTACTTATGTAATAACGATTACACCTCACTTTGTTCGGTGCATTCGCGATATAAATGCGGGTGGTGTGTTTTCACGAAAGATGAACTAAAAAGGCACAGCCGGATGTAAGCTGTTATTAACAAAATGTAGGAGAAAAGTCAAGAAAAAAATTCCCACAGGCAGAGATAGGACTTCGGCGTCGTGCACGCTTCCCGTCGTGTTTTACGCGTAGCTAGACATAAGGCTGTGGGACCAGGCACTCAATGTTTCTAGATGGCGGCACGGTACGGACTATGGCTGTGCTTTGCTGAAATGCGGGTGTGGAGCCCGGAAGATAAATATAAAAGAAGACAAGGATCGAGGGTGCGAAAGGAAGCTTTGGAAAACAAGAGCACGTAGCAGCTGGTCGGGGTCGCTGGAAAAATTTTTGGCACGTAATAAAAACAGACAGGATGGGGTGCTTGGCGGGCAGCATTTTGTTTTTACACTCGCATGAGGGCGAATATGTGGTTTAGTACACGAAGAAAGAAAAAAAAGAGAGCGAAAAACGGCGACATTAGCAAAACGTATATTTAAAAAGGGGCTTTCTTCGCTGTAGATATGCGCCTATAAAATTGGAGACAAGCCGTTTCGTACCTGTGATTGTTATTTTTAAACTTTATTTGCAGATACTCCTAATTTATTTACGAAGGGAGAGAATTAACGGTGTGGAAATAGCAACAATGATTAGATCCCGCGCTGTTCAGTTCAGTGATTAATCCCTACGTGATGTTTACGGTATTAGCTAGGCCGTCAATGTAAATTGGTCTCAGGAGTCTAATGAAGAAGCGTGGTGTGGCTTACACATCCGTCTTCTTTGGCGTACACGTAGTGAAGAGGTTAACTTGGAAAAGTGACGGTCATAATGCTGGTATGTTAACAATACTACTTTTTTTCCCTGAAGATTCTGAAGGTTATCTATGGCTTTAGCCCTGACCAGACTGCCGAAGCTTATAAGACACAGGCCTTCCGTAAGATTCATGCCCGTCAAACTCGCAATTATTTCCTGAGAAGTGGCAAGGCGCACAAGACGTAAAAACTTCACAAGTTTTCTGGCCTAAAAAAAATGTTAGTAAAACACTGGTGGCGTTTTAACGTAGCAAAAACGAGGAGACGTGCGAAAGCATGTGTTTAGGATGGCTGACTCAAGGTGTTGCTTTTCTCGGTCATCGGCACGTCTGTAGACGATAGTAGTTTGATGGTAGCATTAGTTGATGAAGACTGCAATATGCAATGCACACATTATAAAAACAGCGCGAACAAGACAAGGACGACGGAAGGAAATGACAACACGAGCGCTGACTTACAACTGAACTTTATGGAGCAAAGCGTGCACAATATATAGGAAGTAAGTGGCAGATGCAATCAGAAGAAGTCGACTTCAGAAGGTGTAAATGGCCATAAAAGCGACAAAAAACGGAAAAGGGTGGTAAGTATAGAACAAGGTGAAATCTCAAAAGAGATGGTAAAGGTGACAAAGCATAACGGTTGACTACGTAGCGAATAATGTCACAAGGTGTAAAGAGCCATAAAAAAACGATAAAACACGAATAAAAAATAGTATCGACAAAATCTAACAACTGGATGGAATAAGAAGAAGACAAGGTTTTGCTGACAACTGCAATAACATTGAAATTAAAATGACTAAAGTTATGACATGATTGAATCTGGCATTCGAGAACTAATTTAACAAATTCTTCTAAGAAGGCAAGTTCACTCCCATTGAACGATTTTTGATTTGTTACGTACACACTGACACACTTACATAAGGAATTAACAAGCACATATTCTCCCAAATTTATCTTTTTTCTTTTCTCGAAAGGAACGTCATTTCTTTGTCTGATAAAAATACAGACGGTGCACTGACACAGGTATATTTATCAGATTTTATGTTAAAGGCTTCAATCACTTCCGTAGTTAGTTGATCAGCGTTCGTCCTATGACTTTGCATTGTGGGAATTCTGGTTGAGAGGCGCTACGGTTTTCTACGTGGTCTGCTATACGTCCTTTTATAGCGAGAGCTACATTACGGTAGCATTTCGAGCCTTGAGCGTGGCGATGGCACGTGATGGTGGCTGCGCCGCCACGCTGTCACGTGGGTTGTCACGTGGTTCGTCACGTGGTTGGTCACGTGACCAAAATCCACTGGGCCAGTTGTAGCTATAGCGTCACTCCAGGTTTAACGAAAGCTAAACCGTCGCCAATTTTTTCCCCTTTTTGCACGTCTTTGTCATGTTTACGCAACCGGTCATTACTGCATCTGCCTGTCTGCCCAATGTATTTGTCCCCGCATGGTAAGGGGATTGAATAAATCACCTCCTTATCACATGAGACGAAATGTTTTTGATGTTTGGTCCTGCATGTTTTTGCTGTCTTTGAACAAGGGTTAACACGATTGGAGATATTTGCCAACTTTTCATTTGGTGAAAACACCACCTTCAGTTTCGCATGATTCGTAATCTTTTTGAGATAATGGTACAGAGCGCGGCAGTACGGAATGACTATGACCTTTTGTTTCTTTCTATCTTTATTCTCACTTGCTTCTTCAATTTGCCTGCCTTGTTTTTTCATCTGCTTCATCACAAGGCAGGCATATCTGCCAGGCATCATCACGAGGCAGGCAAATTGAAGAAGCAAGTGAGAATAAAGATAGAAAGAAACAAAAGGTCGCAGTCACTCCACACTGCCACGCTCTGTCCCATAATCTCAAAAAGATTATGAATCATGTAAAACTAAAGGTGGTGTTTTCAGCACCTTAAAAGTTGGAAAATATCTGCAATCGTGTTAACCCTTCTTCGAGGAAAGCAAGAACATGCAGGACAAAACATAAAAAAATGATTCGTCTCATGTGATAAGCAAGTGATTTATTCAATCCCCTTACCGTGCGGTGACAAATACATTGGGCTGGCAGGCAGATGCAGTAATGAGCGGTTGCGTGAACATGACAAAGACGTGCAAAAAGGGGAAAATGACATATAGGTGCTCATGTAGAAAACTGCAGCGCCTGTCAACCAGAATCCTAACAATGCAACGTCATATAACGCCATGCTGATCAACTAACTAGGGAAGTGATTGAAGCCTTTAACCTAAAATCTAGTAAATACACCTGTGTCAGCTCGTCGTCTGTATCTTTATCAAAGAAATGACGTTTCTTTTTCGAGAAAAAAAGAAATTTGTGAGAATATGTGCTCGTTAATTCCTTATGTAATTGTGTCAGTGTGTACGTAACAAGTCAGAAACCGTTGAATGGGAGTGAACTCGCCTTCTTAGAAGTATTTGTTAAATTTGTTCGCGCATGCCAAATTCAATCATGCCATCATTTTAGTCATTTTAATGTCAAGGTTATTGCAGTTGTCAGCAAAACCTTGTCTCCTTCTGTTGTCATCCACTTGTTAGATTTTATCGATATTATTTGTTATTCATGTTTTTATCGTTTTTATGGCTCTTTACACCTTGTGACATTATTCGCTACGTAGTCAACTATTGTGCTTTGTCACTTTTACCATCTCTTTTGAGATTTCGCCTTGTTTTACCCTTACCACCCTTTTACGTTTTTTATCGCTTTTATGGCCATTTACACCTTCTGACGTCGACTGCTTCTGATTGCACCTGCCGCTTCCTTCGTATATATTGTGCACGTTTTGCTCCATAAAGTTCAGTTGTATGTCAGCGCTCGTGTTGTCGTTTCCTTCCGTCGTCCTTGACTTGTTTCCGCTGTTTTTATAATGAGTACATACCAACTCGCCCAGTCTTCTACTTTTGCAATGCAGAGCGTAACAGTGCGTTGCAGTTTAACACCAGGTGTTTTCGGCTGCGGCGATAGGATAGTGCTTTCGAGCAGTGACCAGCGAAGCTGATCTTTTAGCGCCGCCACAGGTTCCAAACCCATTCGCGGCAATATTTATTTTATTTCCGCATGAGCTGTTGCCATGCTAGGTTTGGCCAGCGTCACCCTCCAGGTCAAGCTTCAGACAAAGTTTGTGAGCCGGTTTGACCTCGTGAAGTAGTGCTTTCGCACGCACGCACGCACGCACTCACTCACTCACTCACTCACTCACTCACTCACTCACTCACTCACTCACTCACTCACTCACTCACTCATTCACTCACTCACTCACTCACTCACTCACTCACTCACTCACTCACTCACTCACTCACTCACTCACTCACTCACTCACGCGCGCGCGCGCGCGCGCCCACACCACCACCACACCACACACACACACACACACACACACACACACACACACACACACACACACACACACACACACACACACACACACACACACACACACACACACACACACACACACACACACACACACACACACACACACACACACACACACACACACACACACACACACACACACACACACACACACACACACACACGCACACACACCTTATTGATGAAGACCACTTGAGAGCGCGGAAGACAGGCCTTGCACAGAAAAAGGACAGGCGGGGTACGCTGTCTGATGGGAGATTGGCGTCCAGGTACGGCCCCTATAGTGTAATGCTTGTATTTCGACCCTACTTGAATTTCGTTTTTTCCACTCTTCGTTGCGCTTGGGCCAGCACACGTTGACGTTATCCTGCGCATATCGAGATTGAATCGAAGCAACCCGCTTCTTTCTTCCATTCCTTTCGCTTCTCGTACAGCAAGCTCAGATGTCCCCATCTTTGCGACTATTGCTACGCCTTAAGCTTTCTCACCCAAGGTGGTGGTGAAAACTTTAATAGACGCATGGGAGTTTAGGACGCGCAGGTCCTTGGGCCCCAGCACGGCCCCACTGCACTCAAACGTTCATGTCCCGGAGGTTCATGACGCTGGCAGCCCGGCCTGTGGCGATGGCTTGCTTGGCCGGGTCCTCGGAGCGCAGTAGGGTCTCCCAAGCCTCCCAAGTGGTAAGGTGCTCCAGGCGCCGCGGGGGACGATCCACCGGGCAAACATTTTCATTCACAGCCACTGCGGTGGCTCAGTGGTTATGGTGCTCGGTTGCTTACCCGAAAGACGCGGGTTCGATCCCTGCCGCGGAGGTCAATTTCGATGGAGGCGAAATTTTAGATGCCCGTGTACTGTGCGATGTCAGTGCACGTTAAAGAACCCCTGGTGGTTGAAATTTTAGGGGTCCTTCGGTATTCCTCATAGCCTGAGTCGATTTGGGACATTAAATCCACATAAACCAAACCAAACCATTTCCATTTACTGTTCCGAGACGTATGTCGTATGGGTGGACGCCGCATGCTCGGGCGAGGGAGCGCCGGCAGCCGAGGTGGACCATACCCTGCACTCTCTAGCTACTCCCCCTCTTTCTCCTGTCACCTCCTTAGAAGTGACCGAGGAAGCAGCCATCGTCCTGGCGATTGCACACACGCAAGTCCATTATTTTCTCAATGATTCGGAAACTACTCTGATAAACATAACGCTTGCGCCAACCCTCCCCGCCAAGAGGAGCTTCTCTGGGTGCCTGCGCACTCGGGGAACCCCGGTAACGAGGCCATTAACAGCCTAGCCCAAGGTCATACACACCGGGCAGAGGCAGCCCCCGCGTCGGCGTTCTCCCTTGAGCGAATGCACACGTTCAGTGAGGTGACTCAGGTTTACCGAGCCGAGAGACACATCTGTGCCCCACCCCACCCCTCCCTTGACATTTACCACCAAATCCTATGACGCCGCCTCCAGACGCGAACCCCTTCATCCCTGTATGTTAGGTCCCACTACCTCCAAACCTTCTCCAGCCCCTCCTTGACCCTGTGCAGCCCACCACCGCCACCCTCGCCCACACCGTATCGTATGCCCGGCGCATCCTTCCTCGTGGGGCCTTGAACATTTCACCACTAGGAGAACTGGGACACCTTTCTACGCTCTGAGGACCCAGTGCGGCAGATGACTGCCATGGACCGGGCTGCCAACGTCATGGACAATAGGAACATGAACGTTTGAGTGCAGTGGGGCTGTGCGGGGGCCCAGGTGCCTGTGTACCCCAAACGTATCTGAAATTTTTAAGTTTACTACTACAAGATTTTTTTTTGTCTTACCTTCCACCGAGCAGCTGCTCACTGCTCCAGTCTAGTGTATTTATTGCAGTGCTTCAGTGCAATCACCGCGGTGTCTCAGTCGTTACGGAGCTCTATTGTTCAACCCGAGGAAGTTAAATGAAACCCCGGTCGCGGCGGCAGCGTTTCGACCGAGGCCAAATGCAAAAGCCGTCCATGTGCTGTTAACAAAGGGCACGTTAAAGAACACCTTAAGGCCGAAATTAAGCCGAAGACCTCCACTACGGCACTTATTTCTACGTTATAGCAAAAAAATATCGATAACCAAGACACAGGACCAGAAGAAGGCACACACGCACATTTTTTGCCTTATTCTGGTTCTGTATGCCGGTTGTCGCTGTTTTTTGCTAGAAAATGAACAACCAACTCAACCAGCAATTCAAACTTCTTGATATATTTCCTCCCTACCTCTTTCCTTCACTTCTTTCCCCGCAGCTACTGAAGAAACATTCTGCCCCACGCGTAACTATGGGCGAGTCCTACTTACATTTTCCCATCTGTGGTCTGAACCACCAGCTAATCGCGGATCTTTCGGCTTCGCTCGAGGCTCATGAGTCCCGCAGTCTTTTTTACGACTGTACATCTGCTACCATCGAGAAAAGTCTCGGTTCCAATGACGCAGCGCTAGATGAGTGCCAGTTCTTTCCATATCTTCCCGTATCCGAGCACACCAGGCTGCCGCGCCGTCAGTGCCAGCTTAACCATGCCATGAGGCGACTTACCCTCCTCCATTAGCTTCCGCAAAGCCACGTCCTCCCTAACATAAAAGCTGCCAGCAGCACCTTGTCACCCGCGCGAGGCTGTGTGACAAGGAACTCACTACGTAAACGGTGAGCTGACTCCGCCAACGACACTGCCGCGATAAAGCCACCCAACGAACCAAATGCAACGCCAACCTTTGAAGAATGCCGCCCGCCTATCTCCCTGCGAATTCCTTCTACGTTCGACCCTTCCATTGGCCGAACTTCATCACTTAATTTCGCGCGCTTTTTGCTCGCTTGTTTAGTCGCTTCCTCCTTCCCTGAGGTGCCAAACAACGGGAGCGGCGCATGCGAGAACCAATGCGATATGAAACGCAATCCCTCTGGAGAACTACTTAAGCGTCTAGTAGAGGGAGCCATAGTAGAAAGAGGAGGGAGTGAAACGTGGCAGATGAGCCGGAGAGAGGAGCTGGTCTTACCTTTAGATTATTGAGGAGCTTTATGCCGCGAGTTTTATTAGCACCAACCCTCTAACGCAGTGCGAACCTCTATTGCGGGCAGCCCTCCCGCTAGGGTTGTCGCTTACTTTTTTGCGGGCGTTGCGTGTGTCCCCTGGGGTCCCCTTCAAAGAACCTCCCAAAAGCAGTTCCCGCAGTGATATAATATTAAGACTCCAAAGGGGGAGAGGAACCTAGCGAGAAAGGACACGCCGGCAAATGTAATTTGTGATACACTGGTTGAAACTTAGTGAACTTTGCCAGTGCTCAAATTTTCCGAAGCAATCTGCGCAAGAGAATGTAGAAGCGCAGCAGACTGGGCGAGTTGGTGTTCCATGGTAACAATGCAATTTCAAACAGCGCTAGACAACAGGACCAGAAAGAGGAGGAGACAAACACGGCGCTGAACTTGCAACTGATTTATTTGAAGCAGGAAGTCAATATATACATACAAGCACGGGCGCACACGCGCCAGGTCATACAGAGAAGATCAGATACACACTCACCAAAATGCCACCATACACACGTGATGTAACTGCCGTGCAATCTACTCTTTATGCAGCAATGACATTTCCTTCGCTGACAAGACTAAAGACGTTTTGCTAACGCAGTCATTAGATTTTCTGGTGATATGGAATGCTTCGGCGACTTCTCTGGTGGTCTTGTCACAATGAAAAAATAACAATTCTGTATCGTCAAAGAAAGGTACGCATTTACAAAAACTGCAATGCTTTGCCAGGTTAGTGTCTTTCTTCTCCAATGAATTGGCATGCTCCATTAGTCTAATGTTAATGCAACGGCCTGTCTGGCCTATGTAAGTTAGACCACAACATAAAGAAATTTGGTAGACCACGCCCTTCTTGCTACTGATGAACTTATTTCTATGATTTACCTTGCAGGCAGTACTTTGTTTAAAGCCATCCTGCTTCCTCTGAACTGCTACCCCTATCTGACCCAGCTTATTAGGTGCAGAAAAAACGACCCTCACGCCATACTTGGCCCCTACCCTCTTAAAACGATGTGACAAGGCGCGCACATATGTCACGACAACTTTTTTCCGGCCAACATTTTCTTTGGGTTGTCCCGAACATTTCAGCGCTTTAATAATCTTATTAGCACCAGCCACAAGTATAGAATCTGGAAAACCTGTCAAAAAATCTTGTTTTCATCAAATGTCCAGTAGCCTGGCAGTCCAAGCCCAGAGATGCAGAGAGGCTGGTTTTCCAGATTCTATACTTGTGGCTGGTGCTAATAAGATTATTAAAGCGCTGAAATGTTCGGGACAACCCAATGAAAATGTTGGCCAGAAAAAAGTTGTCGTGACATATGTGCGCGCCTTGTCACATCGTTTTAAGAGGGTAGGGGCCAAGTATGGCGTGAGGGTCGTTTTTTCTGCACCTAATAAGCTGGGTCAGATAGGGGTAGCAGTTCAGAGGAAGCAGGATGGCTTTAAACAAAGTACTGCCTGCAAGGTAAATCATAGAAATAAGTTCATCAGTAGCAAGAAGGGCGTGGTCTACCAAATTTCTTTATGTTGTGGTCTAACGTACATAGGCCAGACAGGCCGTTGCATTAACATTAGACTAATGGAGCATGCCAATTCATTGGAGAAGAAAGACACTAACCTGGCAAAGCATTGCAGTTTTTGTAAATGCGTACCTTTCTTTAACGATACAGAATTGTTATTTTTTCATTGTGACAAGACCACCAGAGAAGTCGCCGAAGCATTCCATATCACCAGAAAATCTAATGACTGCGTTAGCAAAACGTCTTTAGTCTTGTCAGCGAAGGAAATGTCATTGCTGCATAAAGAGTAGATTGCACGGCAGTTACATCACGTGTGTATGGTGGCATTTTGGTGAGTGTGTATCTGATCTTCTCGGTATGACCTGGCGCGTGTGCGCCCGTGCTTGTATGTATATATTGACTTCCTGCTTCAAATAAACCAGTTGTAAGTTCAGCGCCGTGTTTGTCTCCTCCTCTTTCTGGTCCTGTTGTCTAGCGCTGTTTGAAATTGTATTGTTAGCAAGAGAATGCTAGGTGGATAGAATAAAATTCAGGTACAAAAATTATCGTACGAAACGATGTTTAGGACACCTCTAACAATTTCACTGTAAGAGAAGTGGCCCTTTCAGGAGAGCCATCTAGTTTCAAGTACCTTCTTGAACAAAGTGAACTGACCTCGACGCACGAAGATTGGCTACATTTTCGAGAGGCTTTGCTATGCTAGTTCGTTTCGTAAGCTGGAATTCAACACAGTGCTCGAAAACCAAAGCACGACCCAGCGCAGTTGCGCTCCTTTCCCCTCTAGCCCGTGTCCTTGTTTTCGTGGTGAATTCGCTCCTTCTGGTGCCCATCCAAGGTTATAGCTGGCCGCAAGTGAGCGGGAGTGCCACTTTAGCTCAGAAGACCCTCTCGAGCATTGCTAGCACCGAAGTTGGGTCTTTCATTCTTTGCCAGGCTACGTGAGCCCCTTTGAGATTTATGTTTTGTTTTCCCGTTGATGAGTTCGCAAAACGGAATGAACAAAACGACGCCAACGTAAAGGAAAAGCGGAGCACAGAAAGGTATCACGGCAGATGATAGTAATGAAAAACAATCCACGGCCGAAACGCCGGAAAGTGGTGGCGCGCCGCTACAGCGAGCCTCCGAAGCGCACAACGAGCCGAGGCTCGCCAAGTGAGCCGTAGCAAATTGCGGCGCTTCCTGGGAGAAGCTAGGACCGGGCCTCCCGAGAAGATGCCTTTCTCTGGACTCCGCCGCTTCCCCGTACAGTTTGTTCTCCGTTGGCCAGTCAGGCCGACAGCGTCGCTCCCGTCTCTCTACTTCAACGCGTTTTTCAAATTTTTTTATTTTGTACATTTTTTTATTTGTCGTTTCTTTCCTTACTTATTCTCTCTAGCATTCTTGGTCGCTCCCTTAGTATACTCATCTAACAGTTTCGCTTCTTCTTTGGCCACCGCTTTCACGTACGATGCCCCTTCGGGTGGATACGACACTGCGGTCTTCCTTGGAGCACGAACGAAGCGCGCGTGTTTGCCTTCTGGCAATCCCCCTCCCCCCCCCCCCCCCCCCTCCGATTAGCCCATCCACGGCGACGACTCGCTGACCGCAAAACGTGACCCGCACTTTAGACTCGACTGCGGAGGGCCCAGGCGCCAAGAGCCGTGGCACCGCCGCCACTGGATACCTCTCCCTGATCTTTCCCGCGCCGCTTTCCCTTTCGGCATCCTCCTCCCTAAATTCCCCGCGTTCCACGCCTTCCAGTTTCCCTTGCCCGCCCATTGTTTGCGCTTGTTATTTGCCTTGATCGTCCGCACTGCTGTTCCTTTTTTGTTTGTGTGTTTTTTTTTGCTGAGGCTGCGCGGACTGGACGTGCGAGTGGGCCTAGCGTGAGTTGCTTCCCAAGCGTCGTTTAGGCGGTGAAAAAAAAAACCAGCAATAAATAATGAAAAGTAAGTTGCGCGCAACGCCTACGGCCTTGAAGAACAAGCTTTGTCATGGTTAAGGGCCGTTTTGTCTGATAGCCTGCGGGCAAGAAAGGTCCGTTTGCAGCGTTTCTTGATTTATTCGGAGCTGTTCGTTGCTGAACAGGCGTAGTGGGCGGAAGCTGAGCTTGGGTAAATAAACAGGTCATGCAAAGGTACCCTTTTAGAAGTCGGCATTGTATTTTTTCTTTTTAGCCATTTATTTGTTGTTTGTTTTCGTACTTGGCTCAACGTGTGCGAACGTCAAGAGCACTTCTCGCCGGTGCTGAAGACGGACATTTCCGCTGCCAGTCGCTCAACAGCACGTTGCCTTGACCTACTTTTATTTATTTTCGGAAAGGTTTCACGTTCTTCCACCTACAGAAGCCATTAAAATGTACTCAACATTACGCTTGCCGAGAAAATTTTTGCTGCGGCACGTCGAAAAGCTGTTACACTCCTGTAAAAAAGGTTTTAATGCGATAGCATTTAGGTTGTCGTCTTGCAAAAAAAAAAAAACCATCCGGTTTTTCCGTAACGAAACTTCCTGATTGGCTGAGAGGGCTGTGACTTCATAAGCACCTCGAAATTTGAAAATTTGAATGCAAAAATGGTCGAGTACCTTTCATTAGATTGTCAACTGAGATCATACTAACCTGACTCAGGAATCAACGTTAATCCACCCACTAATGCCTGCTAATCTGCATCAGTCTACCACTTATTCATCGTAATCTTCACACAAATCCCTATTAATTTATCTTAATTGATTTTATGAGGGGGACTTACGTCCAAAATTCGCAGGTTCTTTGGAATATGCGGAGGTAGGCCAACTTCCAAATGCTATCGCATTTCCTTCCTTAGGTTTGTGGTTGAGAAGACCTATAGTTTTTTTAGTGTTCCAGAGCAACAGTCTTTTCAATGTACTGTCAAAATGCGTTGCGGTCAGCGAGCACAGAAAAATGAATAAACGTATAAAAACAGAGGAGCCATTTGAAGTACGAATGCCGTCATAGAGCCAAGAGACGTATATCGAGCCCCTGTGTCTTGTGACGACAATTTAACGGCTTAAAATAGTGCAGATCTAATGTGTCGCGGCAAAAGACGCTTTAAAACCGTGCTTTTTAAGCTACGTAGAAAAAGCCAAAGACTGCAGGGGCAGGTGGAGTCAGAAAACGGAATAAAAGCATCTGCCCACAGCATGCTACTTCGTCGTGCTCAGAAATGAAAACTTGAAAAAAAAAAAAACTTAAGACCCCTAAATTTCACAAATGCTCCTTTCCTCCGTGACATTACGAACTTTCAGCCATTAGTGAGTATGAAACTTTTGGATGCGATATGAAGGTATTTAGCCCTGTGTAGGAATCGGCTGAACACATCTCTTTTAGTAGTACCAGTCAAAATTGAACGAGGTACTTAAGCTACGCCTTAAGGGTATGACACGATAGCTTAATGGTTTAATGGCAATATATGCAGAAGGTTATTCTTTAGTTTGCATTAATTAGATCCCTGTGAGCTCTCACACCACTCCTGGCGCGATAGTGCAGCGGTTAAGCTATGCGCCACTGCCCTGTGATGGCAGATGCTCCAAGCGGTGTGCCTTGTGCGACCCAGGTTACGCTTCCCTTCCCGAGTGACCTAGTCATTAATTTAACTGCTACCTACCAAGGTTGACAGTTTTCTCACTATCCGGTGGGCAGGTTGCGATGACGCAGCAAGGTCACGTGACCTAGGTGGCCCAGCTGCCTCCTATGTTGCTCTCTATAGCACCACCTGCCAGATCCATACTCGTGATTTTTCGCTCACAACGCCGATACCGACAAAACCGACGCCGGATTTTTTGAGTAATGAAATCCTTAAAGCTGTCGGTTTAAAACATCTTTATTGACTTCTATGCAGAAAAAAATGTGCGCGGACGCGTATCGCAAAAGCAGATTCACTCGAAATAGCTTTACCTGCCCCAACAGCAGTGCGCGGAATATTGATGTCTTGGTCGTTCGCGCTTCACAGAGACGAGACGCAATAATTTAGCGAAAGAAAAAACAAATCTCAGAAACAAGTATGAGTAATTGCAATTTCTTGCCAAAGATGAAGTTAGGACACGCATTCTTGCACAGACTGCATAGTGCGCAAAGCCAGGCAAGCGACGAAACAATAAAAAAGTTTTATTCTCTATGCGACTCTCTTTATCGTGCTTTCGAGTTTTTTTTTTAAAGCTGGAATAAATTTGCAGGCTCGCCTAAGAAAGCCTACATGATTTGTTAGCTCCCTTAGATTACGGTGTAAGTGATGTCATCCCATATTTTAAGGGCTTTCGCCAGAAGCGTGGAAAGATGAAGCAACTAACACAAATAAAGAGCAGCAACAATGTTTCATCTATGAAGAGGTTTAGGGCACAGCATACCATGGGAGCGAAGGGAAAAGCCTCGGGCTACGTGAAATTCAAACGAGCCGGAGCTGGATAGAAAGAAATCCGGCGTTTTTCCCTCGGCATCGCAACGGCGTCGAGGGGTTGAGCCCGCCGTCTAGCCGGGTTTGAGCCTTGCGTCAGAGTGTAGGCTGAACGGAGCAGCCGGGGGTCCCACGGAAATGTTCGAGGGGCCATTCCAACGTTCAATGCCGCGCTCCTTACACGTAAATGTACAGTCCTAGCCAGCAAAAGAATAAAAAAGCCTCATAGCAGCAAAAACCGATTTAAACTATGCACACAGAAAGCTCGTATGTACGTCTCCTTGACATAGCGATACAAGCTGTTCATATGGTATTGCGTTTGAGTCAATCAAAACAAGGCGCAGAACGCCGGAGGTTGAATTTGAAGCGCAAATTAAAAATTACCGAGGACACTTAAGGAATCTACGCACGAGTAATGCGATAGCATTGCAAATTTATTCAGATTATATTTAAATTATATTTCATTTATACTCTAATAATAGTTTATTTCACTTTCATTACTTTTCAGTTGTGTAGTTGTATGTACCAGTACTGACTTACTGGTTAACATTTCGCTTTTTGCTGACTTTGTGACGTCCCATCGTATCGGCCAATAGGGAGGTCTGCAACGCCGGCACTTTTTGGGACCGCAGCAGGTTCTCGTTTCGAAGAGCCAACGAATGCTTTCGCAATATTATTGCGAAATACACGAGTCTGCGATAGTTTAGTAGTGGCCGAAGGGCTGGTTAAGAGACAAAGAACAACGCGAATTTGAGCACAAACTGCAGTCTATTCAAGAGGAAGTAAGTCATAGAAACTAGAATTGGGGGATTGCAATGCGCAAAATAAATAAGTGATTGTTCTGTAAGAGTAACTGGCTAACACGAGGTTGCCACCATTGATAAACAGGCTGGAGCTTACCGGAGCTTACCGTTAGATAACACAACGGTATCTAGCGTTCTAAAACTGTAAACATTGCAAAAGAAAATGCTTGGTGAAATTGTCAACGGGTCCTATGATTCGCCTGCTAGACACATTTACCTACATTATAATATTGTACCAGTCAACAAATTATTTGACTACAGATTTGCATGTTTTTATCAAACAGTGATACAAAAAGGGTGATTCATTTATTTCTAAAATTGTACCAATTACATGCCGCCACTCATCGTACGATGTCAGATTGCAGTGTAGGTTTGCACTACCAAAATGCTGAACTAACTATAGATTTCTGTATGTTAAGGTATATTGTGCCAAAGTTCCTCAATACCTCATTCAGTGACCAAGTGAATATCATGTCTTTGTCTGCCATTCGAATAAGCTTTATTCACCAATATGTGCTACAGTGATGCCAAGTGTCTGCGCGTACTGTGCCACTCTGTGTTATAGCCTCGCTGTCTTTTGCTAATAATTATTGCTGCCAATTACTAGATAAGTTTTGGTCAACGTTGTTCTTCATAAGCGCACTCGTATTCACTTTTTAGCAGTGGTTGTTTCTGCCTCGTGCCAACTGCTGACTTGTAAGGGTGGTGAGGCCAGTCAAGCGGTGTATCTTTCACTGTTTTTTTCTCGCCATCCCCAGTTTGTACGTATAAACTGAAATAAAGATTGATTCCTTAATTAAAGAGCAAGTGCGGTTTTACCCAGACTAGCCCCGAAACCAGTCCCCCGAAACCAGTCTCCCGCAACGCTGCAATACTAAATGAATCGAAGGTCCCTAAGAGGTCCCGAAAACCGCCTATATTAAAACTTGTATCTACCACCCCAGCCGGGAGTTGCGTCGGTATCAATATGCCTGCTGTACAAGAAAGCGGAATATATACGAGTACTCCCCCCCCCCCAAATAAATAAATAAATAAATAAATAAATAAATAAATAAATAAATAAATAAATAAATAAATAAATAAATAAATAAATAAATAAATAAATAAATAGCCGAGTGAGTCCCTTCTGGTAAGCATGCTGCCTCCAAGCACCTCCTAGCTGTCAGCCAGGTCGGCAATTTTCCCGACGGTTTTCTTTAACCAATGGTGTCTGGTGAAAGAAGTGAACTTGTTTGTTCGTGAAGAATGCATACTGCGCTGTTCGGCTTGTTAGTCACTATGTTACAAAGAGACGCCGTACACAACTTGGTTTCTCACTCGCCCGGCGTTAGAAAAAGCAAGCAAAGGAAAGGGTAAAGACACCGAAAGGGTTTCAAGCGGAAGTTTCACGTGAAAGCGTGGCTGGAAAAAGATGTTTCAGTGCGGCGGCCCGGCTTTCTTGGAGAAGCGCGCCACTTGCGCTTTCAAGAAGCACCGCACGCTGAGATCCTCTTGCACTACATTTGCGTTTCGGGTCGCTGGATTCCTTCTTGAACGGTAAGTGAGCAAATGCGCTGCAAGTTTTACTCCCAGTTCGGTGCTTCGAACGCTTTCAAGTTTCCCCGTATCAAGAAGCAGTGCTCGTGTATGGGGTTTCAGAAAGACCCGAGAAGTTTCTTGACTGCAAAACATTCGCGGCGTGAACGTTTTGCTGGGAAGGAAGCTCTAGGGAACCCTATCGCTAATGGTAAAGGCTTGCTTGAAACGAGCCCGGGAGCACGTGACGTGAATACTCGAGATCTGTGAAACATTGTTTTCCTTGGAGAGCTTAAGTCCGCGCTTGGTTAAGATTTGAGTGCAGGGAGGGTTTTCTCGTTTTTGTTCATAATTCGACTTCTGGTTAAAAGTGCATATTCTGGCACTCTTCGCATTAAGTCAAAAACGTTTTTTTCCGCGAAATGAGAACAGATTATCTGCAGGGGGTAACCTCTTCATTACGAACGACCGCACGCGCTTAGGAACGTACGTATTGATTCGTAGGAAAATACTGAAAAACACTGCTTCTGTGATCGATATTTAGGCCCATTTTTTATGGAGTGGATTGCAGTTGCAACTATTCACAAACCTACAATACCTGGCTTTCCAAGCTTTTTCGGTAGCATTCACCATGAGCATTATCAGAACAAGGCAAGCTGCTTTGCCTCATGACGGGATTTATATTTGTCTCTAGCAACACATTGCGTTTGCTCCAGGGCTCTACATAGTCATCAAATTGGCAGTGAAGCTATACTAGATAAAAACACAAGCAGACAGTGGAAATGTTTACGCAGCCCCACCGATTAACAGTGACCTTTTGCTCCTAATATGGGTATAGTTGCTGCTAATAAAGCAGCAAAAAGAATTTTACAGGATTATCTCTTTTCTATTCACCTCATTTCTTTGCAAAAAGCAAATAGCAGTAGCTGCGGTGGCGTTCTTCAGTGGTTATGGTGGCCTGTTGTGGTGCGGACCCGGCAGTTCACCGTGGCGTCCTCATAGTTAAGGGAACCAAATGCACAAGTGGTCGCACACGTTGTAAAAAAAATGGGGGGCACTCAATCTCTTTTAAGGGTATAATGCGATAACATTAAGGGCCCTGTCGTCAGCTTAGCTCTGCCTTTGTGGAGCAATTGTGTATTTTATATGGGCCGGGGGGGGGGGGGGGGGCGGGAACCAGTCAAGCTGTCCATTTTTTTTCCCCCAACCTCACCCATCATGTTGATGGAAATAAAGGCTATTATTATTATTATTTTCAAATTATATGTAAGACCACACTACATACATATAAAGCCTCGCTTTAAACCAGCCGCACGAAAGCGCTATCGTCAACTTCAACATTAGTTCATCATGGCGGCCGCCCAGAAACTGAACTTCGCCACTCTGAATGTCTGTGGACTTTGTACTAGGCGAAAACAGGTACAGATGCACCGCCTATTCTCGGGCAGTCGGCTAAATACAGGAGACCAAGATAGAATGATGGCATGCCAGAGAGCGCCCTCCGGCATTTTCTGGCAGATTACAATGTTTGCCTGTCATACTCTGTTTGTCTTTCGGCGGGTTGTCTGCTGTTCCTGGAACTGACGATACCCTATTCTGACGTTGAGTACCGAGTAGATAGGAAGGCGTGGCTCATAGGTTGCGACTTTCGGATGTATGGGAAGTTGCGGCGCTTGATCAGTGTCTACGCTTTCAGTGATCGGGCTCCTCATGAATCGGAGTGTCACGTGGTTTGGTGGGCTGGACTTCAACTGCGTGTGCAACTCTAATGATCAATTTGGCCCTACATGACAATGGGCTATCAGGGCCGACGTCCTGCTCGCATACACGTTTCCGAGGAAATTCGCACGCCCGTGTGGACCGGATCTACGTATCTCCGAATCTACAGATCTTCGGCTCTCCTTACCGGACGCACCTCGCGTTGCATAAAGCGAGCGTCTTTCTCCGACAACAGCGTGGTTATTGCGTCTATTAGTGAATGCACCTCTCTTAAGTTCCAGCATTGTTGTGCTTTTCGGAAGGTGAATGCTACGATGACTGGCGATGAGGATTTCAAAGCACGCGCAAATTTTGATTTTACAGACCTGCTTCTCAAAGTGAATGCACTTATATCTAGCTTGGTAGATGTTTAAGCAGGAAGTGTGAAGCAGATCTATCGAAATCGGTTTTGTAAGGCTCCTAGTTTAAATATACCGAAGAGAAGCACTTACTAAACGACTTTATAACCTTTATGATCTTGATTGTGGCGCTTTTGGCTTGTACTCGGAGGAAATTGCTGCTGTGAAGCGCCAGATTCAACCGTTTGACGCAGAAAGCTACAGAATTGCATTGGTATTGCGCCAATTGCACCTTGCACTCTGAGGAACCAACTCGTCAGGTTTTTCTTGATGAACGCCGTCCTGCAGTTGCGGAGAGAATATCAACACTTTATTGCGGTGGCGCCTTGGTCACTGGCGTCTAGCGGCAGCGCCTGGTTTGAGATAGCGCATCTTCGAGTATGGTGTGAGCATCTGACCTGCGCTATCTTGAACCAGGAGCTTCCGCTAGACGTCGCTCTGCGCGCTGCGTAGCGCAGACGGGGCGGAGTTCGAGCGCTCTAGACAGGTCTGTGGACGACTGTAGGTGTACGCTGGAGCAGGTGAGCGGGCGATATTTGAGAGTTCGTTTACCTTTGACGCACTGTCTGTTGTTGATGTTGACAGGATAGTCTGGCCTGCACTCGCAGCGTCGGGAGGTGACGTTGCAGAACACGTGGTACAGAACGCGGCTGCATGTCTGGTTGCACGGGTCGCCAATGTAGAAGCCCACACCTGCGACAAGTGAGAGGAAAATAAAAAAGGAGACATTGTAAGCAGATAAACGCTATTTAGGCTGCTATCAATAAACCCTGGATACAGTAGCCATAGAGTCCCTTGTGAGGGGTATTCATAACTTCACCACACAGGTAGAAGACGAGACAACGGGGGTAAATGAGATCGCATGATGTTTTCTGCATTGCATTCTCGAGTTATGCGATTAATATTCTCCCCCTCCTTCCCCTTTACGCATGACATTTATTCAACTCCACAATCTAATTCAAATCTCGAGTACGATGTGTTGACTTGTAATGCGTTCATACAGACGTAGTCTGCGCGGCAATCGTCTTCGCCTATGCGCATTCTCTCATATTTTCATTATGGCGAGACAGCAGCTTCATACAGTTTCTCACAGAATAGCAAGCCAACAACAAGAGGGTAGAAGCTGCTGCACCGTGTTCGCAGCGTCGACTGCACATCGAATAAGTTTTAAGGGAAAGTATAGATGACAGCGCTCATATACACATAATCGCCGCCATCGCCGGCAGGATAGATGTTTGTGTACAAGTGTCACTTTAACACATCGAGTAGGGGAACATTTTTGTTTTATTTTATGCTCAACTTGTGCGTAACTTTACATTTCTTACCTTCTGGCTAATTCTGTAATCCTTTTCTACATTAAGAATGAACGTTGATTCTATAGCCATATCTAAAAAGTGCCTCATTTGATACAATTTGTTCACACTTCTATGACGTTCAACGAAACTAATTTTATTGCCTGTGCTTCCTTCCAGCCCATGTTCGACTGCAGTGCGTCGGACTTGCTTTCCCATGCGCCTAAAACAGGCGCAGCGCCGCAAACTTTTCGGATGCTCCAAACGTTTTGCTTGGTCATCGTCAAGAACAGAAATTGGAATTTCTCACAGAGTCGGGCTACCCTATAGTACATAGCCTACATTTTTTTTATAAGCCTGCAGAAGTCACTAACACTGTTGTCGATAGAAAGAGAGAGAGAGAGGGAGAGAGAGAGAGAGAGAGAGAGAGAGAGAGAGAGAGAGAGAGAGAGAGAGAGAGAGAGAGACACTAGAAGATTAGCCAGAAGGTTGTTCCAAAAGGCAACTGTGCACTTTGAAAAAAAGAAAGGGGGGGGGAACATGGGATGTAAAAGGGAGACCAGGAATGGACTAGTGGGATAAGAATAAAAGATATAAGGACACGCGCACTGCAAAGCATGATAGATAAGAACAGTGCTTCGTAAGCCCCCGAGTATTTTATGCTCCCGTAGCAGGCGGGCATCAGGGCGGTTTGAAGCACAGCACACAGGTTGCTTTTCGGCGGTAACCGCAGGGCATTCACACAGCAGGCGTTCGACATTCTTGTCGCGAAGCTCCGCCAAAGCGGTATAGCTCTTACCGGCCTTTTCAATTCATACTACGAATGTTTCAGTAAAATAGGAGATTTTCCTAATTTTTAAGTTGGCTTCTGCACAATGCTCTCTGCTTATTAAATGGCTGAACAGGAACTTCTCCAAGCAGGAATTATATGCGCAGTTCTGCATATCCGCCCTAGGATATGCCGACCTGGCAATAATGAAACCACGTCCGCTTATGCTACGCAGAAAAACGCCCGAACTTCGGTTAGACTGCCTGCTTAGAAAATGGCCTGCTCCGATTTAAGTTTGGCAAAGTGGACTGCGGAGACGCAGCTTAACAATAAGAAAACTCTGCGTTTTCTTCTGTAAATATTGGCGTTTTAGTTCCCGCCTAAATTTCTGACCACCGACGTTCATTTAACGGGTGCACCCCATGCATCTAACCTGTCTGTGGCCCATAGCCTATGCCCGCGGTCAAGCACCGCGGATGTTCGATGGTAATTTCATTTGCCGAAAAAACGGGACCGCTAGAAAAGTCAATATAATGGCGGAAACGCGTTACGAATACTGAGCAGACTTGTTTCATGAAGTCCGAACGGAACCGCCACATACCTCTTTTATATAGCAGCGCCGGCGAAAGTAGACTGAGATAAAAAAACACAATGTTCTAAAAAAAAGGACAGTAATAAAAACGAACATTAGAAAACGAATCAAAGTAAAAAAAAAACCAGCTGTCACGAATTAGGAGGTTTCAGCGCACCCAAACCCGCCCGACTGTCATCATACCAAAGCTCGTCGGCGTATTCTCGTTTCGAACAAAATTACGTAAAAAGAGCACGTTGAAACGTTGATGACCTCATGCAAGGACAAACAACTCTTGTTCACATGTTCACGCAGAAAAGACGACGCAGGGAGCACGACTCGACTCCGTGCATCTCGCCTACTGCGCCGCCGACGACACGAAATGTTCCTCGAAAACGACTGCGCATATAATCACGCGCCGAAAGGGCGGGTCGCATGCGAGATGCGACGGGCGCCGATGGCAAAGTTTGGGCCGCATCAAGAATGCATTACGGTTTCGCCAAGCTCCGTGCGGCGACGGGCAACATTGACCCAGCCGCGTGGCTGAGAGATGACTTCTCGCTGCCGCTCCACTCTCGCGCATTTTTCGCTGTAGAAACTGCTCGCCCTGCAGGCACAAATGTTCCAGAAAATAGAAGCAAAAGCAGCACAAAGCAGAGCGCACCACCTCTGCCCAAGAAGATCCAGGGGAAGGTGTGCGATGCTTCTATGACGTTACCTTTTCACGTTGCTCCTGCAAAGATAGCTACGTGGGTCCCCCTTTTCTGCACTCTTTTTCTCTCCCAAAACAGACGCTTCAGCACATATAGCTGAAGAAACAGCTCCGGGCCGTCATTGGTAAAAGCGAAAAAATATTGCTGACTTTAAAGAGAAAATAATGAAACAAATCGCATCAACCTAAGCGTAGCGCCGTTCCGCAATGTGTGTTGCGCAAGGACACTAGGATACAGAAGAGCGATAAGCGGTTGGAAAAGAAGCAGGCGCTGGGCGAAACGGGACGTCTTTGTCATATTGGAAGAAGCCAGGATACCGGCCGGGTCTCGGCTGAGTAATATAGGCCGGAGGAGTCTGTGCACGCTATTCCCGACGTAGCGGTATACTTCTTTGGACGCAGCCGCTAAGGGGAATTTCGCAAGCCGTCACCCCGCAAAGGATGGAAAACGTTTGCCTCTCTTAGTATCAATGGCAGAGGGCGCGCTGCCGTTCTGCATCTTGTTTATCCTACCCGAAACGGACACTGGCACTGAGAAGTTGCGACATGGATGCCTTTAATATTTCTTTAGAGGACAGAGTGTGCGTTTATTGTGAAACTGACAAAGACAGTTCCTACCGCCGTTACGTTAAGAAGAAGCGGTAGAGGATCAGCCCATTTGGAACTCTGTGAGTAAGGAACCTTATTCCTATTTTGTACTGTTAACAAGACAAAAGAAGCAAGCTTCAGTCTCCCGTGACACTCTGGACGAATAGCACTTTACTAGATTCCTTTTGCAATGCGGAGAGCTGTTCTAGTTGTGTGAGACACAGAAAGCGGAGCTCATTTGTAGACCTTAGGATAAAAAAAATAATAAATAATGGATGCCCAAGTGTCAAGAAACGTCAGATATGAAAGGAACAGCAATGAAGGTAGCCACGCGTAATGACTCGAGTGAGGACACGGATAAAGGGACGGAACGAGAGAGAGGGAAAGTCGAGTCTGCCGTGTCCACGGGGCGTGGCCGTAGTCCCGGGATGTCGTGGCCAAGCATCACTGTCTTCTATTCTGCGCATTTCGGCTCCATTGGCACTGAGACCTTACGTCGAAAAAAGAAAACAGGAGGGGACATCTATGCTTCGCCTAAAGGGTAGGACGTGACAACAGTAATGGGTTAACGCCCATATATGCGAAGATGTAATTCTCCACTTTAGAATCATAGGTCGCTGGGAGTTCTCATACCTCCACCTGGTGCAGTGGTGCTGCGGTTAAGCGATGCGCCACTGCCCTGAGATAGCAGGTGCTGGCACCGGTGGGGGTTGTGCGACCCAGGTTGCTCTTCGCGAGCAACCTCTAGCGGCCAACTATTAATTTAACTGCTATCTGTCGCAATGGTCAATTTGCTCACAATCCGGTGGGCAGGATGTGATGACGCCCCAAGGTCATGTGACCTAGGCGGCTCACGTGCATTGCTGGAGTGGCCGGTTGCTCCGGCCATTCCGGCTGCGAGGCTTCAAACAGTGGCTATCGCCAACGCCGGTCAATTTTGTAGCGATAACTACATTACGGTAGCATTTCGAACCTAGCGTGGCGTCACCGTGGCGGTGGCGCCACCCTGTAGCTGCACCGCCACGTCGTGGCTGCGCCGCCACGCTCTCACGTGGTTGGTTACGTGGTGCGGAGAAGCTGCCGGCGGCGCGGCGCCGTGGCTGGTCACGTGGTTCGCCACGTGGTTGGTCACGTGAGCAGGTTCCACTCTGCCAGCTGTAGCTATCGCGTGACTCCAGGTTTAAGCAGAGCTACACCACCGCCAATTTTTTTTCCGGCATGGGGGAGCTAACGCTCTCGCGTTAAAAAAATGGCAGGCTAGTTAACAGCAGCACTTCTTCACGTCACTGATAAGCGAAACGGAAATGCTTGGTGATTTGTGCAGGGCTTGCCAAATCGTGATTCCCCCGCTTACACTCTATAACATAAGTTGTTAGTCCACTGCGCGTGTTGCTAAGCTGCTAGGCGTTCCTAGGGAGCTGAATGCGACGGACGGACCGCAATTCTTCGCGGCGTATAGAGTGTATAAAAAGCCAGGCACACTGCAGAATCTCTATCGAGCAAGCGCTAACTGTCCAAGTTGCCCGTCAAGTGAGCCCGGAACTGGGCTCCTCCCGGATATGGGACACTGCGTAAGTCGTTAAAGCATAATCTTGAATGCGAAGACCTGGAAGCATTATGACTCTTCTGGCACCACTGCTATATTGGTTTAGAGTCGAGCTAAATAAAACCACAAAGTAACTAAAGCGAAGCGACATTCTGAGAATTTTTTCACAATTCGTTCTTATCAAATTTCATCATTGATCGCTACCAGTGGTGGCGACAAGCGTCGTAGATGACAAGCATATTCTGTCGTCGGCTCCGGTACCAAAAAGGGGAAGCTAGCATTGAAAAAGAGGGTAAATAAATAAGAAAAAAAATGGTTACTTATTACGGCCTTCACGTCCACGGCTAAAAAGCTCTTTAAAGCATTTTAGGAATCGATCAACATAATGATAAGTGGCCTTTCGTAGATTTTTTATGCATCGAATATCTCTAGCTAGAAAGCGAACAAACGTGTGATACTAAAATAACTTCAGACTATGTCATTGCTGGCGTCTGGCGCAAATCTAGTAAAGAACGCCATTAAAAACACCGCAGCGGGGTGTACAGTCATGAACAAAAGTTTGCGGGATGCGGATTTGCGGAGAAAAATTTATTGCGGCGCAGTTATGCACAGCAGGTGAATGAAATGCATATAAGCGCGACGAGACAGGCATGCTTCATTTGCTATATGAATGTCATCTGACTGGACAGCGGTGCAACGCTGAAAAATTTTTATCCCGCGAATCCGCATCCCGCAAACCTTTATCTATGACTGTACATAAGTTAGACTCACACAATCATTATACGCGGAAAAAGAAAGTGAAACCTTGTCGAAGCTGCACCTTTAACCACTTTAGGTAACCATACTATAGTATTGATTGTAGGCGTACCTAGTGCAAAGCATGAAAGCGATGTGTAGCTTCCATAAAAGACTCCTATTACGGCTGCTTTGTAAAAAGCGAGTAATTATTGCCATCCACCCAACTGGCGTCAAACCACCATACGCTTGCCTCCCCGGTCAGCTCAGATGGCAGAGCGACTGCTCTGGTGAAGCGGTGGTCCCGGGTTTGAACCCCGGACGAGGACGAATTTCCTTTTAACAACGCGGTTTATGAGACAGCTGTTTAGCTTTCCTTTGTAGCCGTATAGCTGCGCTTGAGTGGATGCCAATGAGTAACTACTAACTTATTACGATTCAACTCCACCTTGGGGGATTCCCCTAAATATTAGGCCTACATTTGCTTTGTTACGTTTTCTTGAACCTTAGGAGAGAAAGAAAAGCAATCACAAAAGTAACGGGAAAAAAAAATAAAAAGAAGAGGTAACTCACCCCAAAAGCAACACGAAAGAGAGTTCATTTTTATTCTGTTCCGGTGAACCCTTGTGAAGGAAGTGGATCTGAATGCGCAACGGTAAGAGGCAACGCGGCGCTTGCCGACAACGCTCGAAACGAGCTCTCCTTCCATGCAAGATCGGCGCCGTGGCAGTTGGGAGTAGAAAAAAAATACATACACATACCGAAAACAACGCGGAACGAAACAAGAATGATACCACTGAGGCACCGGAAGCAAACGAAGCAAGACAGCAGCAAGAAAAATGCGCGTCGCTTTTCTCAACAAGATACGGAAGCAATAAAAAAAGAGGGGAAAAAGCGAGCAGGACGAAAAGTACGAAATGGAGTTCGAGAAGGGGAGGCTCCATATTTATCACCCGCGCCCAAGCGAGCCTAGCAGAACGCGAGCAGCATACGGCTACACAATGGGCGCTTCTCAACAGCGAAATGATGAATGCGGGCAAGGCGTAGTGTCCTTTGTAAAATTCCTCACAAAAGGCTCAACGATGTGGACGGCGCACTTGCTCGTAGAGAGAGGATAAAAAAAGAACAAAAAAACAAGAAAAGAGAAAGAGAGAGAAAGCGTGAAGCACTGGGAAATGTGGATGCCCGGGGACTCGGTTCATCCTTTCTCGCAATATTTTATTCCTTGCGTTGCAAAACTCGTCCTCTTATGGGCTCGAAACCTGCGCGCTGGGAAAATAAGAACCGCCAGAAGGAAACCTGAAACAGCAGGTTTTTTTTTCTTCTCTATTTAGGATAAGATAGAGACACAGCACAAAACGCATGCAATGCAAAATATAGCTCTTGACGCTGCGCAGTTGGCCCTATGAATGCTCGACGAGGAAGATAAAACGTAAATAAAGAAAATAAAGAACGGAGAGGAGACAGAGAAAGCGCAACAATTTGGTTTTCTTAAAATGGAGGTTTCGCCACACTGCGACGCTTTTCGAAGGCTTAAGCCATATACTTTCAGTGCAAAATGGCGTGTACCTTGTTATGCTCTTTTTGCGCACGTGGTGTCATGTAATATGCGCTGCACTCTCAACAGAAAGGAGCAAAAAACAAAGCGTTAACTGTCCTCTTTTATCTGTCGTTTATCTTTTATCTGTTAGCTGTCACTTTTATAAAAAGGAGTGTGGCAGAGGACAGCTTACTTCCTTTTTACTCCCGTACAGGCGTGTTTATGTTTAGAGTGTACGATGTAACAGAACAAAACATTGCAGCATGGTGTGCCACTGCATATGTCCTCGGCGGAGGACGAATTGGCCGATACCAAAGAGAAGACCTTCATGAAACTTCCTAGCGCGTTACTGGGGGGATGGGGGGGGCATTAAAAAGCGCCACATCGTGCCACGTTTTGAACAGGGTGTTTGTAGGATGTAGAAGCTTTTGGACATGGGGTTTTGTACAGTGCAGATAAGGCATCATTTTTTTTGTAATGCAAAAAAAAAGCATGACAGACAAGCAGGAACGTCTGGTTTGAAATCAAATAAGCAAGTGCTTAGAAACAGCATCTAAATGATATGCAGCCTACAATGCTAGTAGCTCGCATGCACGACGAGGCTAAACGATACTATCCTCAGTGGCGTCTCTCAAAGAAGTTGACTCACAAGATCCACTTAACGTGTTCGGTATCGCCTGTACGTTCGCAAGAACTACGGCAACTAGTTTGCGGGCAGGAATTCAGTAAAATAATTCTAAATTCTTTGAGCTTACCTCTACTGAGCCTCTTCCTGCGTTGGAAGGGTAAGACTGAATTTAGGCCCGAGCTACACTTCTGCCTTTATTTGTGCTTACTCTCACGCGATCATAATGTTTTATATACCACTTTACCTTCTGTTTCCTGGCTGACATGATTGTTTGCTACCTATTCCCCCTTTTTCCTCGCCTTAAAAAACAAATGGCTCACAGTGTAGTGCTGCTAAGGAAGAAATATTGCGTGAAAGCATAGTTTTTTGCAGGTGGACAACAGCGCCACCACGTACCTGAAAGTGCGACTGATGTGTCCACTGACCCAGGGAGCCAGCTATGCGCGTCTTCAATTTTTTCATCGTCAGTGCCAACTGCCGTGTACCCGGAGGCCTATACTGCTGTGCCGCATTTCTGCAGCCGTGTTGTCCACGCCAAAGCAAGCAGCGGACATCTCTCTGTCACTGAGATCACGTAGCTCAAAGCGCGAGTATTAATTTGCTAGCAGTATTAGTCGATGAAGAAGACAGTGTGCAATGCACAGCGCGAGAGTTTGTTCGGTGGCGGCGATAGCCTAGTGCTGTAGCGCAATGGCGAGCGAAGCTTATACGTTCGCGCTGCCGCGGGTTTGAACCTGAGTCGCGGATATTTAGTTGTTTTATTTTTGTTTATTTAAATTGACACAAACTCACAAACATCGCAAACTGACCAACATCGCACTTCGCACAAGCCCACGAACCCACAAAAATCGCAAGACCTTGTTCGAGGTTTACACATCGGAATAATGCTTTCGCAATAAAAAGGAAAAAACAAAAACTAAACAAAAAACGCCAACATCACAAACTTTCCGAAGAGGGCTTCGCCTCTATAATACCCTTTATGCGGAAAAGATGCCTCTCCGGGTGCTAGTGAAGCTTGGGGAAAAAGTTATGGGGAAAAGGCAAATAAAAAGGAAAGCAGTAAGTAAGCACGAAAGAACTGAAACTGCCTTTAGGCTCTTCTTTTTGCGAAGCGAAGGCAGCAAGCTAAATCAGTTTTAGAGTTTCTAACTCTGAAGAACAGCGATACGGTATCGGCCTTGAAGACAAAGTTGGCTGAAGTTGAGCGACAACTTAGTAGGCCGGAAGCTCATGTTTCGATTACAGCGGCCGTAATGCTGTTGTAGGGAGGAAAGAAATTAAAAGCGGCCTAGATGTCCCTCCGCGATCAATCTTTCTTCGTAAAGACTCACTTAGCAAGAGTCCGTCTCTTAGAGCAGACCCAGCTGTGTACACGTGGAGTTGAAGAGGTCATGAAAAAACCGCTGAAGCCGTAGCAACGCAAGCGACTATACTTTAGTATCCTAACTTTTTAAAAAACAAAACAAAGGGCCGAACAAATCGCATTCGTTTGAAAAACAAAAACGACGTTTAGATATCAAATGCTCTTCATCGAAGGAGGCCGGTGCACGTTTTTTTTGAGTCAGAGAAAGAATTTTGTGTGGCTGGATATCCCAGACAGTTTTAGCTCATGTTATCGAGGCGAAATGAAAACTGACCAATACCTGTGGGAAGCTTAAGTAGCTGATTACTCCTAAGTTCTGCCTGACTCTTTCTTTTTCTCAGCAAATTTAACTAAGATAAAGTCAACTCGAGAGGACACTGTGAGATGATAAATGAGGTGATTTATTCAGATAGCATCAGGAGGGCCATAAGAGCGAAAACTGCGTGTGGCGTCGGTGTCTGTGTGACGCCTCGACGTGGTAAGTGGTGTTTAGGAAGATTTGTCTCACTCCACATGCCACCTGTCAACCGCACCCCTGACCTCTTGCCACTCTCCCCTTCCTCCTCTCCACCTGTGGGGGAGTAGAGGGAGACGCCGCCCGAAGAATGACAAAGCAGAAATGCAAATGCCTAAGAAGAAAATGACAGACAACGACAACAGCAGGCCTGTGTGCAAAATATACAGTCTCCCGAAGAACTACCTGCGCAAAAATGAAGCTTGTGGTAGCTACTCTTGCGAGCAATGCTCGGGAAGAGCAACCTGCGTCTCCCAAGCACTATCAGTGGCTGTGCTTGAAACAGCTACCTGCCGGTGCAGTGGCGCATTGTTCAACCGCTGCGCCACTTCGCTGGTCGCGGAAGGAGGACTCGCCGGGATCAATGCATGTGACACAATGTTCTTGGTTGCATAGCAGAAATTCGAGGAAATTCAGAATTAAAATATATTGAGGGTGTTGAAGACAGCGAGTTCAAATTGTGAATAGGATCATAGCCAGAACGGACTGGAGAGTGAAAGATGCATGCTGTCTCATTTCCTCCGCAATAAAAAAAATTATGGCTTCAAATTTTTTACGAGGAGAATGGGTTCCCGATAATAAACTTCCTGGGCTAAGCTGCATAGAATGCGCTTTTTAGGATCTTTTTCCGCACGTTCTAATTGCGCATCAGATCTCGCCTATCCAAGGAACGAGTTACACAAATATGCACGCAATAAAATGCGCTGAAGTCTGAAAACATGTCAAACATTCTCGGGCAAAAATTTCAGAAACTGGAAAATTGTAACATACTCATATGTAAATATTGAAAGTAATGGTTCATTTTTCTGATATGTAGCAAAATATTTGTTTCAAAGTGTTTCTATCGGTCGCATGGAATAGTTAAGACTGCCATAGAAAACAAATGGGGAACGCTATCGACGATAGCAAAAACGTGAATAGAAAAAAAAAAGATGCAAGACTGCCGTCGGGTGACATGCGGCTATATTGATTGCATAGTGAAATATTTCATTATGTGAAAAAATTTGCGTTCATGAAAGGTTTCACACTCAAAAATGCTTTTGTCTAGAACTGTCGGGCATGCATGTTGTGTAGGAGGGTGCAAATACAAATAAAATATTTTTATTTCAACATCAGGAATGTTAGGGGTGCACCCAAAAAAGCCTATGACTAACTTGACAGACGGGCGCACCCCCGTACATAAAAACCGGCAGCAATAAAACACGGACAAAACAATAAAAAGAAAAGACTACAGTGCATAGGTAAACATCATATTCAATAAAAATTTAGTGAACATCCTCTTGCAATAGTAAATAACTGAAGTCAGCAGAATTAACACGAAACGCTCATGAAGAATGCAAGACGAAGAATAACAATAAGAAGAGAAAAAGGCAGAAAGGAGGAGCAATCTTGCAGTAAGAGAAAAAACCCCGTATCATTAGGGCCTCAGGGCTCATTGCGCCGATTAAGAAGAGCTGGAATTACATGTCGGTGCATTTGACGACCGAAATCAGTACGAAAGGATGGCACATACCAGACGTCGTTGTTACGTGTTGGGTAGTAATTATCTTTGAGCCGTAAGTTAGCGGTGCCATCAAAGAATGCGTCATGAATTTTCCGCTCTCTTTCATATCTTTTTAGTTAGCAATAAATTATATAGGTCATTAATTGGGGTTACTTTTAATGATGCGAAAAGAGGTTGAGTATGGGCAAGTCAATATTGTAAAGTGAAAGCAGGTGTCCATTTCTTAAACGAAGAGATATTTGTTTTATCATATTTCCTGTATAGCTGCGGTGAATTAAATTTTTGTTTGTCTGTTTTGCTATCATAAACGCTTTAAAGTGCCTAAAATTGAGTTTTTGTTTACATAATAGCTAATAGTATAGCACTCAGTCAAAACAAGTCTAAGTTAAGTCTTGAAAATACTGATGAGTAACGATTTTAATATATGAGGGCCCGACAGAACTTGATATGCATAATCATTCATCGAGGAAAGCTTCAATGTTTTTTTTTGCATTCCTGTTATGTTTCTTATAAAAATCTGATATAAAAATAATTCCTCTTCAAATTCGCACCTGAAGAAGATAACAATAAAATGAATTAAGTACAGATCAGCTCCTATATCCTTAGGTTCCACAATCAGAGACTTGTTAACAAGCTTAAAGTTGCATACACGCAAAATTTAGGTTTCAAGTTATCTTGTTTTCAGTTATGCGTAGCACATTACTATACATAGATCAACGCGTGGTATTCGCCTACGGGTGCTGAAAAAATTTAGTATTGGATTTCTTCTGTCTCCTGTTTCGGTTTATACGGCTGAGCAATGAATATGACGTCAAAGATCAGTACGAGTCACGTGAGACATGCAGAAAACTGCTATATAATCGATTCGTCATCACTTGTGATCCTGGTGCTTGAGGCAGGATCGCTTTATCGTTATAGCGAATTAAAACGACGAAGCAGTAAGCCGGAAGCAGTAGGCTGGAAGCAGGGAAGAAGCAGGCCGGAAGTGTTCCTCATGCCTAACTTCCATTATACTGTCCTTCGACGCCGTCACCATCTCTCCGCTGTTGAAGCAGGAGTAGGTTAGAAATTATTAGATTATAAATTACTTATTGATCGCAGATAAATATCACGTGATGATTAATGTGTAGCAATGTCTTATGCATCATTACAAACAAGAAAACACGTAACTCTAAATTTGATTTCTATAGAACCGTTATGGTGATTGGGAACAGGAGGAGTTCTGCGACAGGACGAAGGGAGCAAAAGAAAACGTAACAGCACACGCTGCTTTGTCAGTCGGCAAAACTTTGCACGGCCGGCAGCCCAAGTAATACGAGTTGCGGCTTTGTTTTGTTGCACAAGTTTTTTTTACTCTTTTCAGGCACTGCGCATTATTTCGATTGAAAAGAAACATTTTTCATCTATACAGAATACCCAGGCCTAACTTAGAAAGCCAGGTAGATATGCAACGCGAATCACAAACTGCTATTTTGTAGGCACGTAAAAAACTGTGTATATAGGTAGCTTCAGAACGGCTGGAAATTATGACAACTCAGGGCACCACTCAAAACGACTCGTACCAAACAAGGCCGCTGTAGTCCGTTTTTTTTAACTACGCCACCTAGCTCACCGAGGTTCACAAACGGATGGCGAAATACCATCCACGTTTCTTATTTTAGCATGCATGACCGAGTGCTTATTTCAAATGTCTAACAAAAGATATAGCGGAACTAATGTAAGAAGATTACATTTCACGCGCACCGTCTTTTGGATCCAGCGTATTTGTCCATAGACACGCTCAGAAATTGATTCCACATGGCTTTGTTTTGTTTATAGATTTCTACTGAAAAACGCCATTGACTGAAATCAGAAGGAAGGCAGATCATAGGCTTTGCTCCGAGCCGGAAAAGAACAGCAAAAAAACAAAGAAAAGAGCAACCGCAACAAAGAGCCGTTAATAGCACTTGGCAATTTCACAAGTGTTGAACACTAGCTGATAAAAAATGGAGGCGTGGTTCGTTTTGATAGCGCTGAATTTATTGTGGTGAAATTGTTTGCTCGCAATTGTGCGTTCTTTAAGTTATGAAAGATTCAATGTGATTTAACGTTTTGATGAGATGCTCTTAGCCAGCGCCGGAAGTGATGGTTCGAACTCATTTTTTTCCTCCAGAACAGGCCACTGACGAACAGAGCTTGTTTTTCAAGAGATATCAAGCTGAATTCTAGATAGACCTATCACCTGAAATATCGCGATCACATCGCAACGCACGAAATGCTGACGGTGCAGCTAAAGAACTCTGCACATTATGTGCATGGCTCGGGAAACGTACTGTCTACTATTGAAAAACACACGGTTTTGATCGAGTATATATTGTTAGTGCTTGTTTTTGCCCGCAGATATAGCACAAAACATGCAGAAAGAACATAAATACTCACTCGCAGTGCGATGTCTGTTCTCGATTCCCTCGTTCTCTGCAAAAAAAGTAGAGAAAAAAGTTTTGCAAAAACATGACATTTCTGCAACAATCAAAGAATGACACAGGCTCGATCACATAAATTTGGGTAAGAGCCCCAACCGAGAAAATGAATTGTATGATATCCTATATCACGCCAGTTAATCAAGGAAAGCAGCCGGCGGACGCCCCCACCCCCTCCCCCTTTTATGTCTCAAAACTCTTTTTTACATGAACAGTAGTGCCGTTGTTAATGTCTCGAGTATGAATAGTAGAACATCGTGCATTAATTTTACGACAAACTCCGCGTGCTATCCGGGACGAAAGTGTCTATGGCGGGCAAGCAACGGCCGGAACACATTGCTTCGTTATCGGTCGGCGATTCGCGACCACGTGTGTGCTTGTGGAGGTTAAATCCTATGTCGCCTTTTTTAACGCTTTGAAAACTTTCGAAAGCGCTGCGACATGGGACACAAAAAGAAAGACACGAAGGGCAAGCGCTTGTTCTTCGTGTCTTTTTCTTTGTGTCCCCGGTCGCAGCGCTTTCGATAGTGTTCAAAGATGTACCAACTAGCTCAATTGTCCGTGCTACTCTTCTTTGTCGAGTCAGACATCTGGAGCGCCAGTTGAGCGTAATATATAATTTTGTCCTTGGCAATACGCACTTTGTTTTCAAAGATCGGCGAAGCATTATGTGCGTAGGAACGACGCAAACACCTTCCACAACTTCTCGTCAAACAAATTATCAGAAAGCGGAATTACACTAACACACACGTGAAGATTTAAACCCAAGGCATGTAAACAACATTCAGGAAATGAAAAATATATCAAGACAACCGCACGCACCAAGAATTGTCGTCAAACAGAATACGTGCTTCGTCTTCGCACCTCATATTGTATCCGGTGAAGAGAGAGATCGTCTGCGTATACGCAGAAAGTGCAAAAGAAAGAAAACCCTCCGCGATTGCAAAAGGCCCAAATAAATTGGAGAACAAAAAAAAAATAGCCTCGTTGTTTAGACATGAACAGCCGTCATCTTCGATGCCGCTTGACAGGCGTAAATTAGTAGAAAACAAACATGCGAGCGAAGAAAAAAACCCCGGGGTATAGATAATAAGAAAAAAAGAAATTCCAAGGTGCTTACTCGTGAAGTACACAACAAAATAAGGAGAGCTTTCCCCCTGAGGCTAGTAGGTGCAGCGCCAGCCAATATCTCCAGGGCAGCTTTCCGAATTTCCGTTTTGCGTGAACATTTTTCGATTTTATTTCTTCGTGCATGCCGTTTGCTGCAGACGGAATGTCGATATGATAGAACGCCGAGGCGTCGCGTTGCTGGGTTTACCATAATTTATGTGAGGCCGTTGGTTTCCTTGCAGCCATGAAGACTGACGAACGCGGGACCAGCAGTGGCCCCAGTCGAATGAGGCGGTGAGCAGCGCACCTCCATTTATGCCACTGGATAGCCGGAGATGTATGAATTATTTCCCTTCGGGGAAAAGCGAACGAGAATTGCGATGGCTTGGCGTGGCCGCTGCCGCTCGAATATTGTATTTACGTCTTCATCTTTTTTTCTCTATTTTCCTACCTACGGCCTGGGACAAACCCTGCATGTGGGAGCGCAAAAAAGACTGACAGGTAAAAAAAACAGCAAATACGCCGTATGTGGCGTCTTCCGCGTGAGCCCGGAAGAAATATTAAAGGCTTTATAGCGGTGCCTGCCGCAAGGACATGCTTTGAACTCACGGCGCCGGAATTCGGGCAGGGACTACGAGCGGACGAAGAAAGAAGCTGCGAGTGAAAAAAAAAGAAATCAGCGAAAAGCACACGGGCTGGACAGCCCGTATGCATAATTCGATGATTGGCCGAGAAATGACTTAAGGAAGAAGAAAGAAGTGGTGCTTCCGGTTCTGCCCGGAGCTGCCCCTCCGCGGAAACGAATGTCTCATGGAATCAAAGAGCTCAGGCCCCGAATATGCCGCTGCGGCGGATGAACTGTATCCCGAATGTCAGCGCCGTCCGTAATGCATGTGTGCGCGCCAGTCCTCGCTGTCGTCGCCGGCTCACTGCTGCGAAAGAGACACCGCATATATATGAATCTCTGCGAAGTTGATTTTTATTTTCTGTTTTCTGCTGTACGGTTTACTGTTAAGCGCGGCTAGAACGGGGCGCACAACGTCATGCGCCGCTCTCTTTCTGTGTCCCGCCCGCGTCGTCACAGCAGTGCTTTGGAAGGTGGCGGGACGGCATTAAGGAATCCAGACTTTGAAAATTGATGGTTCCTCGGCGGCCTCGAAATGATTTAGAACGACTTTGGTCTCCCATCTCGAGAAGATGCAGGCTCGAAGATGCGGGAATCTCGGAGGGCAGAGCGAAGTGCATGGAAGGAAGCTTGTTTCACTTCAGGCCCAAACTGGATACATGGATAAGAGTAGTAAATATGCTAGAGAAAAAAAATGAATTAGAATCTGAAGACTATGTGGATTTTTATATTCACAAATGAACGTTGTGGTAGTTTGTTTTCGAAGTACCGAGATAATATAAGGAATATCATAGTATCTGATGCGTATCAGAACTGTAAATGAATATCGAATTTGCTAGGGTATGAAACACATACTTTGTCTAAGTTGCGCAGACCTGTATATATTGCTTTAGTAGTCGTCGCAGTGACGCTAGACTGTCTAGAATTGCTGTGAAGGCAGTAACAAAACTTAATTTAACGTCGCTAACTTTACGAAGTTACTTTCTACAGCTGTGCGAACACCATTAGCAATAAGGAGACGCAGAGATTGCAAGAGAAGAGGGTTAATTTAAGTTAGGCGTGTACGCCCTTAAATGACGAAGATAAATGAAAAAAATGCAAGGAAGATTACCACATGCTCAGGGACTTTGCGGACGTACGATGATCTTCGAGGTGGTTAACTGATGTACTCGTGATAGGTGAAACGTTAAGAGACAGGAAAAGAGCAGAATGGGTCAGCGAACAACAAAAAACACGAGCTATGTTTTAGTCGAAATAAAAAAAAGTGCATGCGCGGGACATGTAATGCGAAGGCATCATAGCCGATGTTCAGAAAGTCAGATAAAAGGATGACATTAGGAAGTTTGCGCGTATAAGGTGACCGCAGTTGGCGCAGGAAAGCGTTAGGAGAAGGTATATGGGTGAGGCATTTGCTTTGCAGTGGGTGCAAGTATGCTGCTGTTGATGACCTTTGGTAGCGCGCAGGTGACTTTGTCCAGGGGTTCTAAAATGTTTTTCCAGACAATGAAAATCATTTGCCGGCATTGAAGCTAGGAGAATTGCCTCGCTTATTTTCGCCTTTGCCATGCCAGCACGCTCTAGGATTGGTTTTGACCTTCGCCTTGGACTGCATATGCACTGTAAACCATAACAAAAACAGTAAAAAATAGACGCTATACGTTTTTGCTCATGGGCAGCAACATTTTGATTAAATCAGACAATTAAATAATGTTGCGTCCAAATTGACTACCGCTACTAGTGGATTAGTCTCTGCACGTCATCTCTAAAGAATAAGGGTGGTCAGTCTGCCTCAACGACCCCACAACCCGGACCTCGCACCATTGGAGTTCTGGGTGTTTGCCAAGATAAAAGAACTACCTCAGGATATGACACTACTGCCTCCGAAACAAAATTCACCCAAGCAGTCTGGCACTGATGTCTTCAACAGCCACCATCAATTCTCTATGACGGCTTGCAGAGACTGATTCAGCTGTAATTGAAGTGCTTTGTGGCTACTGGACACTATCACCAAAAACGATGGAGTCGTGGAGAGGAGGACGTGCAATACTTTCATCTGAATATAACCTCTTTGTGGCCATCAGTTAATAAAAGATAACCTCCTAAGGAAAAAATCTCATTGAATTACCCCGTTCTCCGTATTCTGATTACAGAACCTTTGCAGCCAGGACTTACTACGTGCGGTTTTTGGTATAGAATAAAACAAGAAGGCATCGAATAAACAACACCCACCGAATGCCGTCTGAGAAGCATAGTAGCGGCTATGCATAACACACACAAACACACAGGAGAGCAGGAATGCAGTGGAAATTTCAACCAGTGAACACCCAGCCACGACATTTGCGGAGCCCAGGGTATTCTAGTGCCACAGCACGTGCGAGATCGCCGAGAGGCAGCGGACAAAAAGAAAGGGCTTCCAACTGCACCCTTGAGATACGCAGCACGCGGTCACGTTCGTAGAGGTGCGCGCTCCCGCCTGCGATCGCAGCGCACACTGAGGACCGGCGGTGATTGTGATGCCTTGGCCCCGGCCTAGGTTACACCCTGAGAAACAGGGCGGGCGTAAAACGTTTCCGTCGGGATGCGGTTGTCATGGCAACGCGTCGGATGGGCCACCCGACGGGGCCAGGGGAGCGTTTGGTGTATTCCGTCCTCGGCGGAGCCACGAATGCGAGTTGGCCCCGTTCCAGCTGGTACGCCTCAACCTTTCCCGCTCTCACCATCTTCATCGCCCGCCTTTCGGTTGCAACGAGCCGTGAATGAGAAGCGTTGGCCGCGAATACGCGATGATGCTACTCAGGACACTTCAGGCTCTTTCATGCTCGCATTATTTTCGTTTCGTGGCATTGGCGCGTATTTACACGCCCGATTCGTCAGGGTGGCGCTTTTGAATGCTTCGGTATGTATTTTAGACGCAGCCATACCTTATCTGCATTACAAATACGCGGAGCGGGGCCAACAGTGATTGAGCGATGCCGCTTACATAACACAGTGGATTGAGAACTGTGTACCAGTGGTCAAAGATAGTGCGACGCGTAGGAAAGCTAAGAGATACAACGCGCGAGAATGCTCATATATATAGCCCAGCTTTGTAGGCCCTTTGCTTTGATATTACCGCTAGCTTCTGATTCTTGAAGGAAACTAAGGGTTCTGCATTTCAGTGATACAGTCTCCTTTCAGTCGTACTAAGAGAGCCAGGAAGGACGTAGAAAAGCAGGAATTTAAGCATTCACCTGATGGTCTGGGTTTTCTTGGCCTAGAGAAGGAAGGCAGTCTTTTGGCTTTTGATACCACCTGTATTTCGTCACTGACGTTTTCCCTGTGCAAGCCGACCTACATTTAAAGAATAGCCTGTAGATAGATCGGAACCAACTTAGGGCGCAAGTTTATAATGCTAGCGTCTTTGGTTTCTTGGTTCAAAGGCATTCCTTAATGTTAATGAAAATGAATGTCCTTATTACCCAAAATATTCCTTATTTCTCAGCAGTAGCCGTACGGTCGGTGTACGCAAAGCCGCTCGTTATATGCTTCCTTCTTACGCACCATATCCATGCTCGGGGAGCTTTATTGATTCTCTAACCCCCGAATGCAGAATTGCAGTAACTTGGCTCGAACTTGACTTGCGCTCGTCTCAAGGCAGCTTCATCGTGTGACATAAACCTTACTCGACTTGGAAGGCGCCTTGCGCCCTCATTTGGCTTAACTGAAGGCGGTCAGGTTTCAAGTCACCGTCTGAGCTAGCTTCGAACCGACTTACTGCTTTTTTCCAACATGGCAGTCCGACGGAGCGACGTCGCACGCAGGGTCGCGTCGTGTGAGTTCGCGTGCTACGCCACAAATGCGGCATTTTCAGAGGCGCATTCAATGCCGAAGACTCCGCGACCGCCCTTGCGTGATCGGGGAAATCAGATGGAACTCTGTGATGATTATATCCTCGCCCGCAATCTCCAGGAAGCGGCTCGTCATGCTCTGTGAAAGCGCAGACGACCGCGAACAACCTGTGCCCTCGACGCTGCAACTGCTTGTGCATTTATGGATCTGACACTTTCCGCGAAGCACCTGCGCCCGATGTTCTCGCACTTTTCAAGGCTCATGCGGAACTTCTGTGAAGGTGCCGAATTCTCAGGTGTAAGGAGATGCATCGATTGCACGCGCGTACCGATCAACAGCCCCGGCAGCGACAGCGCTGAAGTGTTCCGTAACGGCAAGGGACACTTTTCTACAAACGTACAGGTAAGCCATAAATATTGCCACCTAGTGTTGCCAGGTGGCGCAAGCTGTCCGCGAAGACGATGAGGTTGCGATCGTGCTATCGTGGATCGGCCGCCATTACCGTCTCCTCTTGCCGACTCCAGCTGTTGAAGCATCTCTCCGTGAGAACTCCGTGACAATTTGGTGGAGGTGCTGGGTACGAGTATCCCATGCAAGAAACCCCTCCAGGGAGCCGTGCCGCCAGCCCTGCGCCGATTGCCACCCCGGTACACCGCTTCAGCCGGAGGCTGCAGGGACTTTCACCGGAGCTTGGACCACTCGCGCCAGTCATGATACCAGCCACCGGTATTCTCACGCAAGCTGCCGGTGCTACACCTGCCCACTATACCTTGCAGACCCCGCGGGTTCCCAAGGCCTTCCACGGGGACCTTTTCGAAGACGTGGAGGACTGGTTCCTTCACTTCGAGCGTGTGGCTGCTTAAAACCAGTGGGACGACGCCGCGAAACTAAGAAACGTCTACTTTAGCCTAGAGGATGGCGCCCGCACGTGGTTTGAGAACCGTGAGGAAGTTCTAACTTCCTGGCGAGAGTTTCGCCGTCGCCTGCTGGAGGCCTACACCAGCGCGGATCGCCGCGAAAGAGCGGAGCGGGCAATCCAGTCCCGCGTCCAGCTACCGAACGAAAGCGTACAAATGTACGTCGAGGACATGACGCGGCTCTTCCGGAGAGCTGATCCTGCCATGCCTGAAGAGAAGAAACTTCGGCACTTAATGAGAGGCGTCAAAGAGCAGCTGTTCGCAGGCCTCGTGCGCAGCCCACCATCTACAGTTGCTGCATTTCTTTCGGAAGCCACAACGATGGAAAAGGTCCTGCAACAGCGTTGCGCCAGTTACGACCGGCCCGTGCATGCTGCTGCAGTCACATCATCGTTTGCCACCATCGGACAGCATCCTGATGATTTGCGGGAACTTATTCGCACAATCGTGCGTGAGGAGCTTCACAAATTTTGTAGCCCGTCGCAGCCTGCGCTCGGTTCCATCTCCGCTCTTGTACGAGAGGAGGTGCAACAGGCGTTCCGGGGCCCTGTTCCTGTGGTCGACGTACCACCTCTGCCTGGGGACTACCACCGTCCGACGTACGCCGAAGTTGCAAGGCGTCCGGCTCCCGCTTCGCCGCCACCAATTCACTCCACGCCTCAAGCCCCGCGGCCCTCTGTGCAACCGGTGCAGTACTTCGAGGATCGTCGAGCACCCCTCCGAAAGGCCGACGTTTGGCGTACACCTAACCGACGACCGCTCTGTTTTCACTGCGGAGAGCCAGGTCATCTTTATCGAAATTGTTATTACCGACGCATCGGCATCCAAGGCTTCCGCACCGACTCACCGAGACCCCGTCAAGGTGAACGACCCCCTGAAATTGAAGAATTCCTTGCGGACCAGCGCAATCCATCCCGAGCGCAGCGGCAGTCGCGCTCACCCTCACCGAGGCGCTCTTCCCCGACACCTCCCGGCTTCTCGCGAGCGGCACCGGGCCGATCGCCAAGTCCTCGTCGGGAAAACTGAAACCCGCGACCTTCGGGGGCGAGGTCGCTGGGGGGCGCTGTGCTGAAGACCTCCCGTCGTCGCCGCTACAATCCGACAAAAACCCGCCGACGCCATCACCAGAGTTAAAAAACCGCGTTTCTTTAGAAATACCCGTTCTTATCGATGGTCGCAGAGTAAGCGCATTAGTTGATACCGGGGCCGATTATTCGATCTTAAGTGGACAACTGGCGACCATTCTGAAAAAAGTGATTACCCCTTGGCCTGGCGCGCACCTTCGAACTACCGGCGGTCATCTGGTTACGCCCAAGGGTATGTGCACTGCTCGCGTTCAGATCAGCAAGTCCACGTTCGTCGTCAGCTGCATCGTCCTGGGCGAGTGTTCTCGGGACCTAATCCTCGGCATCGACTTTCTGCGGGAGTATGGAGCAATTATCGATCTGCGCAACCGAATCGTCATGTTTTCCACAGAGCAAGCCGCCGAACTCGACAACTCCTGCCAACGCAGTGCCGCACTTCGCGTTTTCGCCGACAGCGTCACACTTCCGCCCCGTAGCAGTGTTTTGATTGAAGTCGCCTGTGCTGAGTTGCACGACGCTGAAGCAGTCGCCGAGGCTAATCATTCGCTCCTCCTGACTCAAGGCATCTGCGCCGCTCGAAGCTTACTAACAATTCGCGCTGGCCGGTCTGCGATCCTTGTTACAAATTTTTCTCCAGAACACCGGCACCTTTTCTCTGGAACTGCGATCGCTACCGCTGAAGCGGTTGTGGATGTTCCGGTCTGCTTTGCGTTCGCGGCAGCGGCCCCTGACGACCAATCATCGCGCGCCACTGACGACCAATCTGTTCCGAATGTCGACATCAACTGCAACCTCCCCGAAGGAAAGCGCCTGGCCTTAGAGCACTTGCTATTGGAGTATAAACAGTGTTTCGCTTCTTCGTCGAAAGTTCGTCAAACGCCCCTAACGCAACACCGGATCATTACGTATGACGACGCTCGCCCTATCCGCCAGCAGCCTTATCGTGTTTCCGCCAAAGAACGGGAAGTAATCCAAAAGCAAGTTCAGGAGATGATTGACGACGGTGTAGTTCAACCTTCCCAAAGCCCGTGGTCTTCGCCTGTTGTCCTTGTTAAAAAGAAGGATGGAACACTTCGATTCTGCGTGGACTACCGTAAATTAAACAATGTGACTAAAAAGGACGTCTACCCGTTGCCCCGCATTGATGACTCCCTGGACAGATTACGGCGTGCTAAGTACTTTTCATCCATTGACCTGAAGAGCGGTTATTGGCAAATTGAAGTGGACGAACGGGACCGCGAAAAAACTGCCTTCGTTACACCAGATGGCCTCTATGAATTCAAAGTGCTGCCTTTTGGCTTGTGCTCTGCGCCAGCGACGTTTCAACGGATGATGGACACTGTCCTCACCGGCCTCAAGTGGCAAAGTTGTCTTGTATACCTGGACGACGTTGTCGTTTTTTCAGAAACTTTTGAACAGCATCTCGTGCGCCTGCGAACTGTCCTCAGAGCCCTCCATTCCGCTGACCTTACGCTGAAGCCCCAGAAGTGCCACTTCGGTTACACAGAGCTCAGGTTCCTCGGTCACGTTGTGAGCGCCGACGGAGTTCGACCCGACCCCGACAAGACAGCCGCCGTCGCCAATTTTCCTACTCCGACTGACAAGAAAGCTGTCCAGCGTTTTCTGGGTCTCTGTGCATATTACCGACGGTTTATTGCGGACTTCGCAAAGATTGCAGAGCCGTTGACGCGCCTCACCAGGAGCAACACCTCCTTCGTTTGGACAATAGACCAAGAGACGGCTTTCTCTTCGCTCCGCCAACGCCTTCAGACATCTCCCGTTCTTGCACACTTCGACGAAGAGGCCGACACCGAGATCCACACCGACGCCAGCAATATCGGTCTTGGAGCTGTCCTTGTCCAACACCAAGAGGGCATTGAGAGAGTTATAGCCTATGCTAGCCGAACTCTCTCCCGCGCCGAACGCAATTACTCTACATCAGAGAAGGAATGCCTTGCTGTCGTATGGGCCACCATGAAATTTCGCCCTTACCTTTACGGCCGCGCATTCAAAGTCGTAACCGACCACCACTGCCTATGCTGGCTGTGTTATTTGCGAGACCCGTCTGGACGATTGGCCCGCTGGAGTTTACGGCTCCAAGAATTCGACATTACCATCGTATATAAGTCGGGCCGTAAACACGAAGACGCCGACACGCTGTCGCGTGCACCACTCGACTCTTCCGGTCCCGAAATCGACGACGACAGCGGTTTCCTCGGTATACTTAATGCATCGGACATAATAGCCCGGCAGCGGGCTGACACGGACCTCCGACCGCTGATTGACAACCTTGAAGGTCACGCCATGCCTCTACCACGACACTTCGCTCGTCGTCTCGGCTCTTTCTGTTTGCGCGAAGGTATCTTATACAAGAAGAACTCGAGAGGCCAAGAAAGAGCTTACCTTCTGGTACTTCCGGCCGATCTTCGCGCCGACATTTTATTGGCATGCCACGACGAGCCCACTTCAGGCCATCTGGGTTTTTCCCGGACGCTCGCCAGGATACGCAACATGTACTACTGGCCCGGACTCTCGGACGATGTCCAAAGGTACGTAAAAAGCTGCCGTGAATGCCAGCGCCGGAAGACGCCACCGCTTAAGCCGGCGGGTTTTCTCAAGCCCGTTACTACACCCCGCTCTCCGTTCGATCAAATAGGAATGGACCTTCTCGGTCCTTTTCCGTTGTCACTCTCAGGAAACAAGTGGATCATAGTCGCTACTGACTATTTGACTCGCTACGCCGAGACCAAGGCGATACCCTGTGCCACAGCTTCAGAGGTCGCCGACTTTTTCATGCAAAACATCGTCTTGCGGCACGGAGCCCCTTCGTGCGTTATTACCGACAGAGGCACAGCGTTTACAGCGCAGCTAATCGACCATATATTTACGTTGAGCTGCACTAGCCATCGCAAGACCACAGCTTATCATCCGCAGAGCAATGGGCTAACCGAACGCTTAAACAAGACCATTGCGGACATGCTGTCAATGTACGTAGACGTTCAGCACAAAACTTGGGATGAGGTGCTACCGTACGTCACATTTGCGTACAACACGGCCCTCCAGGAGACTACACGCTTTACTCCCTTTCGTCTTGTATATGGACGTGAAGTCCAGAGCATGCTTGACGCGATGCTACCATGCCTCGATGACGACCAACTCGCACCCGATGTTCATGAAATTGCCCAACGCGCTGAGGAAGCCCGTCAGCTTGCCCGCGTACACATCGGCCAGCAGCAGGGCACTGATGCGCGCCGTTACAACCTTCGACACCGACAGGTCGACTACAATCCCGGTGAACAAGTTTGGGTGTGGACACCTGTCCGCCGCCAGGGCTTGTCCGAGAAACTACTCTGCCGGTACTTTGGCCCCTATAAAGTGCTACGGCGTATCAGTGATGTTACCTATGAAGTGGTTCCCGACGGTGCCGCGCAACCGAGACGTCGACAGCCCAACAGCTCTGACATTGTGCACGTTGTGCGGCTTAAGCCGTACTATGCCCGATAACGGCTTAGCGGCCCTCCGTTGTGACTCTGTGTGTGCTCCGTTTTCCTCGCGTCCTTCTCTGTTTCCCTTCTGAACCTTAGCGCGCCTACGCTGCTGGCGGCCCCACTGCGATGCCCTTCTTTTTCGGAGGAGGGAATAATGCCACCTAGTGTTGCCAGGTGGCGCAAGCTGTCCGCGAAGACGATGAGGTTGCGATCGTGCTATCGTGGATCGGCCGCCATTACCGTCTCCTCTTGCCGACTCCAGCTGTTGAAGCGTCTCTCCGTGAGAACTCCGTGACAATATTGAAGCACCCCGTATGAAAGTGATTGCTACTAGAGCGTGAGGTGATGTCTGCCACCAGTGCGCTGCTCCCACGCTTTCAGGAGCGAAACGGGAGCTTCTCGCGCGCTCGCAGTTTTTCCTCACTGCGTGGACGACAACAATCGTCGAGCAAAGGCTTGCATCATCCTTTTTTTTTCTAGTCCTCTCTGCCCTGCTTTCCTGCGCCGTATTTTCGCCATGAAAATGTAACAAATCGTTCAGACGTCCAACGCCATCTGAGCTTCGGATGGTTGCGGCTATTTACCTTATGTGCATTTTACAGAGGCATTAATATCCCTCTTCGCAACGTCATTTGCTCGTTGTATGTTGTCAATAACGTCAATATCGTTGTATATTGGCTTAATATTAAATGCGCTCCATAACTGAAAAGTTAGTGCATGCCAACAGAAAAATAAAAGTGGCGCAATGTTTTACCCTGAATCTAGGAAATACCACCACGCTTCAGCTATGCTGTACAGGCGAAGTCCTGTCCGCTTCCTCAGTTTTCTGTTCGCGACCTGCCTGCCGTGGTGCCGTGGTGGCACAAGGTTTCTTGATGCAGCAAAAAAAGTAAAGCACACGATGCGTTGCCCAGTACGACACACAGACCACAGCGACGAAGAAATGGGTGTTAGGCAGTCGGGTCTGCGATCTGGACTTCCTCAACACGACTGACCTCACTACTGATACCTCGCACGTAAATGATGCGTGTGCATAGCGTTGCTCAAGAAGCGCCCTTTTTTGTATTTATTGTCTCTTTTATGCCTTCCTCTCAATCGTGCTTCCATTCGGTATTATGACACTGACTTTGAGTTAGGGAGCTACGGCGTGGTAGCAATACTTCATACTCCTTGAAATAAAGGCATAACCTAAGCCGAACTTTTAGAGCACGGTGAAAATGAAACACGCGCACTGAGCGCACCGTACGACTCAGCAGCAGCGCGCCCTGCGACCTTTACTTCGTGGTTACTGCGGTGGTATTTGACGACCCGCGATTTGTCTTTGGGCGTCACTACGGAACGCGAAACATGCGAGCCATCGTGTAACTCTTGCTCGGTTCTACCCTACATTACTTTATGACGCGCTGCTCTGCCTCGCAAAAGGTAAAAACTTGACACAAGTTGCTAAAGATGCAACACAATTATACTGAGTTTCTTGAATTCATGGGCATTTGGAAAATGTAAAGAATGGGGCGGCGGAGGAAAGGGAGGAAATAACCGGCCCCTATGAGAAGTGACCGCAGCGCTGAACCGAATCGCAAGTCGACAACCAGTACAAAACCAAAAAGGCATTTGTGGGACACAGTGAGGCCCGGGGATTTTCTTTACTCTGCCCCCTGTATTCATGCCGGCATGCTCCACGTGCTGAGTCTGGGCGGCAGTGCAGACACAAAAAATACAAAGAGACAGCACCACAGCACTCGCCCAGACAGTGTCCATTCTGCTAAAGCAATTTTGGCATAGCAACGTGGAACTCTTTCTCTGGGATAGTATGGTCCTGGATTCCACAAAGCGGATGCAGGGCCTGGTACTAAGACTCAGGAAGAGAGCACACGACCAGTGGGTGACTTGCCAGGCACATGTTGCTCCTTCGAGAGGGCCGACAGAGGAGAGCAACTTTAAAGCAGCGCCAGCCACTGGTTGACGCGAGGCCCATTGCTTTCTGAATAAAGGTGTTTCGATACTACCTGTAAAACACGCTGCCGACAAACACACTTCACCTCCCCTTTCATGGCCACCAGATCCTTGATAAACACAACCTATCCCCTGACGTTGCGGTTGAAGGGCCGAGCCTGAGCGAAACGTTTCTTCTCCTCACGGCCTTTTCTCTCTAGTTCTATTTCCTCTGAACACTGCACTGAAATCACAAACGCATTGGCTCGAATTTTCGCACATACTTTTTACACTTGTTTCTTACGGATTATGGTGGGTACACTTGAATCAGAGCCAATCCAGTTACGTTGCCGTGTTACGTTGCTGTGTTACGTTGCTGGAGAAACGTTTTTTTTATGAGCTAATAAAATATAGTCCTCTATCTTGACAAACCTGTGCTCGCACTAGAGTTCGCAAGCTGGCATTCGTTACCACTGAACTCTCCAAAGCAGATTTTTTGTTCACAAAGCAACTATATCGCTCGAACATACTCTGTGGGCTATACTAATAGTAGAATACACTTATAAAAACGCCTTTACATTAAGAATAACCCCCTTTTTTAACTGTTTCTCGACCTAAAAAACAAGGCATGCAGTTTCAAAAACTAATAGGCAATAAAAAAGCCAATGGGACCAGCCCTGCCTCTGTTAACATACAAACTGGCATCTTTTAAGCACAGAGCTTACGGACGCTTATACGTAACACTTTGCAGCTCGCTTCAAGCTCCTGCTGTGAACTTCGTTTTAGCGCCATCTCCTTGCAATAAAGTATAGAAATGCAATGCAAAAAGGCAACTGCCGGTGGCCCTAGAAGAGGCGATACAATTTTACCAGTCAGAGTAGCGATAGCGATGTTTAGAGCCCACTTATAATCGAGCCGCAGTGCTTTCCGTTGAATCCTGGTTAGCCTGCCAGGATTTTCCTCTGTGCAAATGTGCGTTTTCATTACGAGCAAGTTAGAGACGATGAACCTTGATGGCGGCCCCCTGTCGTGACGCTAATGCCGTTTCCACGAAGCGAAAGGAGGAGGCAGACTTGAGAGAGAGAGAGAGAGAGGACAAAATGCGCTATTCACCAGTAGTCCCGGCCCCAGAGAAGCCCGAGAGAGTTCGGTAAAACATGCAAACTTTTTCGTTATTCTTCACCTTAAAAACGAACAAAAAAGGAATGCTGACCGGCTCCTCGAGAACAGTGCCACCAAAAAATTAAAGCAAACATGCCGGTTGAATTCGCCCTCTCACCCGTCTGCCTTATTTGCCTGCTTATTTCTTTTTCCCTCCAGTCGGTTTATCTCGATCTTCCATGGTCGCCGCTTTCGCCATTTTGCACGCCCACCTGCGGCGCAAGGAACGAGCGCGATCATTGTCTTCTGGAGTCTCAAAAGAATATCTGAGCTCGTGTTCACCGCTTCCACTTGTTCCGTCGTGAGGTGTCTGTGCATGTGTTTCCAGCTCCTAAACATGAGGTTAGGTTAGGTTAGGCTATGGAAGAAGCAAAGGCGTCCAAACTGTCTCGCTTTGCAGAGATTCCTGACCCGAGTAGTGAAGAAAAAGATCCAGGGGGAGGGGGCGGTATAAAAGGGAGAGAGAAAGATCAAAGTGCAGCTATAGGACACGTGTTTCAAGGCGAAGGTGGCTGCGGTATGCCATTTTAATTTGCTGTGACGCGCAGAAAACAATATTTTCCTGCACAATTGCCACTAAACATCTTAAGTAGCAGTTTTCAATTGTAGGTAACCAGATAAAGCAAGTGGTTTATGGTTTATGAGGGTTTAACGTCTCAAAGTAACTCAGGCTATGAGGGACGCCGTAGTGAAGGGTTCCGGAAATTTCGACCACGTGGGGTTCTTTAACACGTTCACTGCGTCGTGGCCAACCGGTGGGTCATGCAAAGCAGTCCAGCCGTGGTGGCGCAAACAACGAGGCGTTTCTTGCAGTGCGGCGACGATATGGTTCCACAAAGGCATGAAAATGCATTTCCTCTATCATATCACAGATGGCGGCAGAGATATAAAGCGCGACTGCATCCGGAATATATTGACATTGGCGCTTGCATTGCGTCCGATGTTAAAGCTGACGGCTATCAGGAAACGGCGCAGAAAATGTTCCAGCTACCTGCTCCAGCCTTTTGTTCGGGCGCTTTTCCCGTGCGCAACGTACTTTTCAAAAGCGCTCACAATGCATGCAAGAGCTCAGCTGAAGAATTAGTCTGTCCTATTCACAGCACAGTAACTTGGCTCACTCTCAGTGCCAAGTCTCGTGGTCCTCATCCTTGTGCTTTTCATTTTTTACTAGCATTCAAAAATCGTGATGGACTGTCAAAAATTCAACGGAGGTACAGAAAACCAGAAGAAAAGACCCTGCGATTGAAGCGGATCCGCCGGGACACACGGCAGCCCAAATACGTTGCCATCCACTTCGTGCGGCACAACTTCTGCTCCAGCGAACGTTGACTGTTCCAGCAGCGACGGTGACAGCCTCGAATAGTTATTTTAAAGTTCTTTTGAACTGTGGGATGGTGAGTCAAGCGTTTGCGGTGAAGCGGTATATGAGGATTCGGAAAATGGTGATGTTCAGCCTGCATTACCTGCCGAAAACTGGAATGCGATAACGACTAGAGTTAGAGCGATGTCGTATTCGAGCCCTCCTGTGCTAATCAGCCTCCCGACTAGCAACGATGCTCTCAGCTTGTTTTCTCTTTTGTTGACTGATGGCAATTGGGACATGATGGTTCTTGAGACAAACAGGTATGAGAAGCAGTACATACACTCGAACGTCCTACAAGAGAAATCGCGCGTGAAGAACTGGACTGAGACAAACGTGCAAGAAATGAAAGTGTTCGTTGGTGTACTGATCTGCATGGGTCTAGTAAGGCTTCCTAATCTGCAGCACTACTGGGCAAGAAGCGATCTGTACGGCGTAAACTGCATTCGCAAGAACATGGCCCGCGACCGTTTTCTGCTGCTACTAAGGTTCTGGCATTTCACAGATAACGAGAAACCGAACGCGCAGCAGGATCGTCGCTACGTATTCGACCCTTGATGGAAAAAATTAACTGCAATTTCTGCTCAGTGTTGGAGTCAAGCAAAGAGATTGTCATTGACGAAACGATGATTCTGTGGCGTGGGCGCCTCGCCTTTAGGAAATACATCCTTGGTAAACCCCACAAGTTTGGAGTCAAGCTATACAAGGCCTGCACGAAGGAGGGCTATACATTAAAAGTGCAAATATATGCCGGAAAATCTGGCGCTATAGTGGGCATGGGACATGCCGAAGAAGTGGTAGTAAATTTGATGGCTGGCTTCACCGGCTGTGGTCGCACACTTTTCGTCGACAACTTCTACGCGAGCACGCCGCTAGCGTCACGCCTGTTGAAAGATGATACATTTTTATGTGGCACTCTCCGATCGAACCGAAAGGGGCTTCCGAAAGAAGTTACACAAGCTACAGCAAAAAAAAAGGGGGGAAGTCGTTGGTCTTGAATCCCACAACGGCGTAAAGGTGCTGAAGTGGTTGGATAAACGGCGCGTTCTCATGATGACATCGGCTGCTGAGCATGACGCCAGCGTTGTTGATACCAAAAAAAAACGAGAAAGGGTGAGCCGATCATGAAACCGCGCACAGTCCTCGACTACAACGCGGCGAAAAAGGGCGTAGACTGCAGTGACCAAATGACGTCCTACTACACCTGCCTACGGAAAGGGCTCAAGTGGTATAGGAAAGCTGCGGTGGCGCTCATCGTTGGGACTGCAGTTGTGAACGCATGGGCTGTCCGTTCAACGGTGGACGGTAAAACGTCGCCAATCATCGAATCCCGCGAGGAGTTAGCACGCGCACTCTTCGCCACAGCTCAGATTGAGACCGAAAGGACACGCGGTATGAAGCGCGCCCATACGCTGGAAAAGGCCGATGGACCTGCACGGTCTGTGCAAATGAGATGTACTGGATGCTACGCATCGCTGAGAGAAGTCCAGAGCAGGCAAGGGTAATGGCGAAGAAAGTTGTTACATTTTGCGCAAATTGCGCGGGAAGGCCATTTATGTGTTTGCCATGTTTCAATCTTCTGCACGAGTAGAAATCCCGAACATAGACTACGTTTTAGACATCGTGAGCTGGTGGCACATAAGACGTTTAGTTGCAAATGCTGAGATTTGAACTGTTTTTTTTCTTCCGAAAATTATTCTGAAAGTACTTCAATAAAATGTCGACTTTTAGGTCTTGTTCTTGAGTCTTGGTGCCTAGTGAATGCTGAAACGCAGTGTCACGTGGCGTTGCCCCACAAAGGGGAGCTGGTCGGTGGGTAGTAAACGTAGCAGGCAACGGCTTCAAAACGCAAACTCTTTATTGTGGAAACTTGTACATGCCCAGGAAAAGAAAGAAGAATCGAGGGTGCGAAAGCAACAAGCGCCTCTGGCACTTGTTCGGACCAGAAGTGCCGAAACTCTTGGCCGCGCTCTAGTTACATAAAGCAGAAATTTTGTAGACCGAAAGGGCGCCGTTTTTCAAGGACGTCCTTGAGAACGCACATCAGTCGCGTTCATTGGGAATGAAGTGAGCAGAGTCGCGGTAATAAATGACTCGATAAATTATCCAGATGCCGTACGCTACAAGGATCCATTATCCATTTCGTTTTTATGATCCATTTGGTCCTTTACGTCAGGTCATTATTGTTCAATGACGTAGACGTGCCGTTCAAACATCCGTGGGAAGCGACCTGACTACTGGCTCATTGGCGATCGCACCTCACTATTGGATGCACCTTGCAGCTCATATTGAACCACAGCGCGCAACAAATGGCGAAGGCTATCGTCAACGCGGTTATCTGCTGCTTTTCATTTCTGTGATTGGTCGACTGCTGCTTTCGTCTGATGATTCCGTCAGGTTTACGTCAAGCAAAATGGAGCGGAAAATGGACAATGGATGCTTATAAAATTCGGCCCCAGGGAAAGCAACTTCCTGGAAATGTACGGGCCAAGTGAACCACGTGATGATTTTCTGCGCTAGCATACATGATTGAAACAGCCCGTGCAAGCTGCGACCGAAAATGCCAGTAGAGCTATCTTTCAGCAGGCGGAAAAAAACGCCTCAGAAGTGTGCCCCACCGGTGTGTCACGCCGCACCCGCGGAAAGCATCGGGTGACCCACCGGTGGGCCACGACGCACAGAGATCAAAACTATGATAAGGTTCTACGCAGTGAACGTGTTAACGCGCACTTAAATCGCACGGTACACGCGCCTCTAGAATTTCGCCTTCATCGAAATTCCACCGCCGCGGCCGGGATCGAACCCGCGTCTTTCGGGCCAGCAGCCGAGCGCAGTTAGCACTCAGCCACCGCGGCGGCTAGATAAAGCAAGTGAAAAACGACCTTGTTTCAGGAGTCTTGAGCTGACGCCTTATGTGCACATTCCTTTGTTCATATCTTCTCTTTGGAACACACTGCTATGTAATATCTGGAGTCATTGCGCGCCTGTAGTTATTACTTCGGTTTAGTTGAAGTATGTGTAGGCAAATTGGCAGGATTGCACTATAAACAGGAATAAGACCTTTTTTTTTGGGGGGGGGGGCGTAAAAATGGAGGAAGCTGTCCTTTAGCACCCTCCCTTTTAGGGGAAGGGTATGCAGCTGAGGTTCCAGAGCAGATTTCGATCACTAAATATACGGAATGCCTACTCTCGGCAGGAGGGGGGGGATATTGCCAGTGCAAAGCATAGTAATCTGACGCAGTTAGCAATAGGAGGAGGCCTTTAACAGCAACTCGGGAGTTATTGAAGTTAGCAAGGAGGCTGAAACCTTATTTAAAATCTTCGTAACGGCTAGGACTTCCCATGCCTTGAAGAGGGGATTTGTTTCATTTGCCAACAGTAAGTATTCCGTGCTTTTTGTGATGAAAGTCTTCAGCACGGCTTCGATGGCGTACCTTGCCCCGTAGAAAGAGTGCACTAGAGGCCAGCATACTTCTATACTTCGTTGGTTTTTAAAGTGTGTTTGTGCCTGGTGCAGCGCACAATGATTGGGAGCGGGCGACATTGTGATGCCTATTGATTCTCATTTTGCATCAATATTTGCAAATGATAGCCTTTTTGAAAATTACAGCGTTGTTCTCGCGCTTTACTGAAACTCCGTGACGAGCGAGTGTGGTCGGTGCAGTGGGCAGACGCAGGCATTGTAAAGGCGAAAGATGCCGAACTCGCATTGGGAACGTGCAGCGGCCCGCCACAATGACAAAGAGATGTCGCGTTTATGAAGGCGAAAACCTTATATGGCCCATTAGAAAGAGAACCAGAAGCCGTCGTTGGTGTTCAGAAATAGTGCTCCACAAAACTCCCAATGATGTCGTCAGCAAAAGATTTCTTCCCTAGGCGCGGGGAGTCGAACCAATGACCTTCAGAACGCGAGGCGAACACGCAATTCGTTGGCCACAACAATGCGTCGCTTCTTGGCGAATAAAGGTGGACCTAGTGTATGCGTTGCCTTAAGACTGTATGCTAATGAGTAGGCGTTTCATTAGAAAGGAAGGAAGGAAAAATATAAATTAAAAAAGACAGCTTTCGCCTTCTATGCACGTAACTAGATTTAAGCACTCTCCGTAATTTTTTCATCGTTCATGCATCCCAATTGGAGGAGCTTCGGGTCACTGTCTTGGTGCATCACACGGAATGCTGCTATGTGCCTGGCTGCACGGGACAGTGGCAGGTTGCCTGGGCTTGCGAGCGTCTGTTAAGACTTAAGTCAACCGGAAGGCCATACTGAACTGCAGGCCAGACTTTTTTCGCTGTCTTACAAAGTGCTGGGGTTGTGAGCGCGGCGCAGCCCTCATTGCAGGGACTGCCAATGAAATGGACACATGGTATGCGAGTCCCTCACACACCCTCCACAAGACCACAAAATCCAGCGCCTCGCGCCACCCTGGTCAGAACCTGCACCCTACCTCTGCGTGTGGAAGGTCTGCATCGCTCCACCAGCGAAAAAGTGTGTGAACAGAAGCTGGAAAGAAGGTGAATATTTAGTCTAATACAGAGGCTACTCACCTCTGTCCGCGCGCAGCCAATATTGGGTCATCATATAGTATTAAATTATGCGCGTTTTTTAATACTCCAAAAAAGCAAGTTCTGAGCAGTAGGAGCTGACTATTCGTAAATCATGGTAATTACTGGCGGAAGCGAACAGCATATTGCTGCGAGAGGCCAAAAGAAGATATGCTTAACATGCAGACCCAAGGCGCAGCAGCCGTAAAGACTGCGAAGGCTTACACAGAAACGTTGCTTACGAAAATTCTAGCTCCATCTTGGCGGCGTGCTACTGCGTTTAAGCAGATAGCAAAGCCTAGAATCTGTAAGATAAACGACTTTCTTTACCCTGACGCTGCCTCCCATGACCGCGTTTCAAGGCACTAAACTTGCTGATCTAACAAGTGAATTTTGGTTTCCTGCTCAGTCATGTCGTGTGAACTTGCGCTTTCAAGAGGCACTTATATGTGAAGAGAAGCTCAAGTCATACTGACAAAGACATTTGCAATCAAAACATTGTTTTGGGTTTATAGGGCTATGAGGGATGCTGTAGTGAAGGGCTCCGGATAATTGCGACTACCTCGTGTTCTTTAACGCGCACTTACATTGCAGAATGCACAGGCCGCTGGCATTTCGCCTTCATCGAAATGCGACCGCTGAGGCCGAGATCGAACCCGAGTCTTTGGGGTTAGGAGCCGAGCGCCATTGGTTATGTTGTTCGGCAGCTGACCCAAAAGACGCGGCAAATATCGTTATGTTTTTTTTTGTTTCACGTTCACAACCACTGTCAGCCTATATGATAACATTTTAACATACCTGTTTTCAGTATTAATGAGCATGCACATGTTGCATCATGCGCGCTTCTTTGTAAAGTTATCACACGCCTGATTATGTATTGATTAATGACGGTCGCCTTAAATTACTCAATGCGCCTGTTCAGAAACTAAAGGCAAAGCATGTGCCATTTAAGTTTCATCTCGGATTACTTCAGTTTATCATGAAAAGTAATTTTTAGCCTTTCTTTCTTAAAGGGGCTTTGAAAGGGGCCCTAATAAAATTGCGTTACGCCTGTGCTGTTAAAGCACCCTGCTTCACAAATATTGCCCAGCAAGAGTTCTTTTTTTTAATGCGCCTTGTAGAAGCTGAGTTATCTCTAGTCAAAATTTGAATTTACGTGTCTTCGCGCCTTTTCATCTCCTCTCGTCTCTTTTTGCAAGCAGCTGGAAGGTCGGCGCTCCTCCGCCGGTAGCGAAACTTCCTGACTCGCCGGAGCTACGTGGCTTACTTGAAGCGGCCATGGCAGCTTCGTGACGTCTGAAATAATCTAACCAATAGCCATCTCTCAACTTGTATACGCACGTGTGAGCGACGGAGGAGGGTGCGAGCATGAAAAAGTCGCCGGAAAGGGCTCGCCAACTTTCGCGCGTGATTGCGCGTCCTCTGCTGCGCGCAGATGTGTATTACTTGGCTCAGGTTTTCGTGACAACACAATGCAGTGATTGAGCGAGTTAATGTGCTCTCCTCGGAAGGCGGTTAAGAGCCTCTTTAAAGACAAGCTGGTACTAGAGGCATAAACTTTTGAGTGTTTTGGCTGGCCAACCCTATTTTCAGAGGTGTTTCAGAGCCCTATTAAACGATCTCGAAAATGAAATAAAAAACAACACTCGGTTGACGCTGTGTTTCATATCTTATTTTCCTCTTTTTCGAGAGGGTTTCGCTCTCATCACAACTCTGCTTATCTCGTGAAAAGTACAGGGCAGCGCACGGCGCAGGCCAGCCAAAACACGGCATAATGAGACGTAGTCGCTTATTTAGATTCTTGGACGTGCGCTTGTTCGAGAAAGGCAAAGAGGCGACGGCGCAATTTTCTCTGCGACACAGAATGACTGTTGGGTTGAAATATATGCGAATAAAGGTGAAAGGTGTCTTAAACGCAAATATCAACCAAGGAGAACGTGTAATGGGATCACTTGTTTTCAAATAAAAAAAGTTAGCCATAGGCAACTAAAACATTTCATTCGTAGTAGGGGGAATGGGGAGGGAGGGGGGGGCTATCGATTTTGAGCATTGCTCTTCTCGTATTGCTTTTTTTAACACTAATGACGGCGCCAGAGTATTGCAAAAATTACAAAATACAAACTAGATGTCAAACATAAAAATCACCGACATGGAATGTATGCGCCCTATCTCTCTGTGCCTTCTTGTATTCGATATTTGTGCTGGGTCTGCCCCTGGGGTTATCAAACCGTTTCCTTCTTGGAAAATAAAAGTAATGCAAGAAAAAATAAATCAAGAATGAAAACGTAGCGCAAGACTTTGCTTTCTTTCCTATAGCGGCGGCCACAATTTTTCCTTAAAGCGTCAACAAATTGAGTTAGAATAGGCAGATGGGCTTGAACCACTACGGCCATTTTCTCTTTGAAGGTCCCGTTTGCTGTTGAATTTGTTCTGTCTTTCTCGTTTTCGAAACTCGAAGCGTTGTTCCTTGCAGGTTCGGTTTCGCAAGAATAGATAACTTCTTGTGATGCGATCAAAATTTAGGAATTCGATTTCATTCGTGTGCCAAGGTGGCTGGAACTTCGTGAAGCGCAGATGTTCGCAACATCTCCTTTCTTCTGCTCACACGGTGCGATGCATGTCCGAAGCATTTCTACACAGCTTTAATTTCGCTTTAGCGTTTACATCCATTCTCCGTTCTTATACTGGGGCTCAACTAGAGAGAACAAGTAGAGACTTGCCCGAAATAGATTGCTTTCTCTAGATAATTATTTTTCAGGAATAGGCTGGTTGGCATGTTGAAAGAATAAGCAGTTGCAGAGAGGTCACTGGAAACGCTTGGCGTCTTTGAGTGCGAGAGCACAAATTCCGATGGGTAAACCCCGAGCAAGGTGTTCAATCAATCAATCAATCAATCAATCAATCAATCAATCAATCAATCAATCAATCAATCAATCAATCAATCAATCAATCAATCAATCAATCAATCAATCAATCAATCAATCAATCAAGCAATCAATCGATCGATCAATCGTTATTTGCATATGAAGTTAGATCCATGCTCAGCGATACGGCTTATTACACTTATACGTCGCTCAACAACTATTTTTCAAAGGCAGTGACAGTGAACTGAACAGTGGCGCACCGGACAAGCCAGCTCGAGACGCAGTGGGCCACTGCGCTTCCCTGCGAGGGGCCTTGGCGTCCCCGCCCCCCCCCCCCCCACGCCCCCCCCCCCCCCCTTTCTCCGCGCTTTGCATGGTATTGTTGGCCCCGGGGCGCCGGAGCCAGCGAACCGCGGCGAACCGCGCCACCACAATTGATCTCTGGGTGCCGCTCGTCTGGAGGCCACGAGGATGCGCGCGCCGCCGCCGATCCTTCGAGCGTGGCCAATTTGCTTCGATTAGAAGAACCGGCCCGGAAGAGAGGAGCTGCGCCCTTTTTAAAACTTCTTCGCTGCTGCGCCTGCGCACTGGCTTCGTTGAAAGGAACTGGGAAGCGGGAGAGATGAAGCACCAGGACAATGCGGGCATTAGAGAGTATGGCGTTAGCCGCATCTGCCCCGGCTTTGCGGCAAGATAAATAGTTCAGATCGAAGTATTGCGTAGTTACCGTTATTACGTGCTAGATGCTATAAGGGTGCAGTATTCATTTTAACAAATACGAAGGAACATTTTGCTACTAATGATTCGGTCTAATCAGGGCTGGACTGTTGCACGAGGCGGCTGGATAGCTCAGTTGCCAACAAGACTGCGCAGATACTTACGTCGTGCGGAGAAGCACGCACAGCAGCTTGAAAGAAAGATGCTCTCATGACGAATTGCTACCTGGAACTAACTGTTTTCCACTAAATTACACTGAAGCAGGGAAGTCGGAAGAAATTTAAATTATTTGGGATGGAGATTACAAATTCTGAGTTGGAGTTCAAACTACGTCTTGAACAATTTGTTTGCTTATTTATACACACTGCAGCCTTATTAAGGCTACTGCCGGAGTGGACAACGGGAGAAAAAAGTTATCTAAAAATGGAAGCAGGTAAAGAACATAGACAATAAAAATGTCGCTAAGAAGTGATAGCCGCCAACAAAACTTCCACGGGTAGCGACAGGACGTTCCCATGCAGCGAGTTCTGCAGAGTTCAATGGCCAGAGGAAAGAAGTGCGTTTGATCGCCTCAGCGCGGCAGAGCAAAGCGGCAAGGTTCAGGCTATGAGAACTTCTAGTGATGGATGGTTTATTAAAGTTCAAATAATTGCGTAGTGCACGAAGGCGCTGAGAATGAAACAGTGAGTGCCAAAATTGGCGGTGGTTCAGCTCTGTCTTAACCTGGAGTGATGCGATAGTTACAGCTGGCCGAGTGGAACTTGCTCAGTTGAATTGCAAAGTCAGTCTTTCGCCGCTCCGTTTCGCTGGGCGTTCATTCTTCATCTTCGTCCCACTTGACACGGCGCATGCGCACATCTGTGGCTGCTCGGTATAGGCGGTGCGCCGCGCCACCGGCAGCAGCAGCTGCTCCGCACCACTGACCGGTCACGTGACCAACCAGGTGACGAACCACGTATCAGCCACGGCGCCGCGCCACCGGCAGCAGCTCCGCACCACGTGACTAACCACGTGACAGCGTGGCGGCGCCGCCGCCACGCTGAAGGCTCGAACTGCTACCGTAATGCAGCTATCGCTACAAAACTTCAACATTTCTAGGCGGTGGCGAGATGATACTGCTGCGAGACCTGAGGCTGTATAATGGGAAGAAGAGGAAAAGTGTCGCCTGTAGTACTGAAAAATGGAGCGTACTGATTCCTTTTGAACTGGATCTAATCTTTAGTACCGGATTTCTTATATAGATTTCATATGAAACAGCCGTAATCAAGAATTGGGCGGGTAAGTGTTTATTTTTATATGTCAGCACTTTGGTATCCCCTGGGGCCTTACGCATTGTACGATGGAGGTACCCGACATGTTCAAGAGCTTTGTTACATATGATATCATCGTGTTTCGACCATGACATGCCATGAGAATAATGCATGCCGAGGTATAGAAATTCAGCTACTCTTCAGCTGCTCCTGACCGTGAAAAGTGTAGGCGAAAAGTGGAGGAGATTGGCGCCTAGAAAAGGACATTGAAACTGTTTTAGAGAAATTAATGTTCATTTGACATTCCTTGCACCACCTACAAAATTTAGCAAATGAGTCATTAAGCAATGAATGGTCAAGTGGTGCGTTCATACTATGATATAAGACGCAGTAATCAGCGTAAAGACGACTTTGAACGGATCCGCAACGTGCCAGATCTTTAATATATAACAAAAAAAAGAAGCGTCCCTAGAACAGAACCTTGCGGAACGCCGGACTAAACACTAACCGGGGATAAACAGTACTGAAGTGTACCGACTGAGAACGCTTGGTTAGTAAGCTAAATATCCAACCAACCATGGGAGGGTTATTTAGAATAGAGTCAAGTTTGTGGAGGAGTTTTGGGTGCGGCATGATGTCGAAAGCTTTGGACAAGTGAACAAAAATGCTGTCAACCTGTGCACCTAAGTCAAATGGCTGACAAATGTAGCGCGTAAATTCAATTAGTTGGGCAGTAGGGATCAATCCTCGACGGAAACCTTGCTGGTAATTGTTTACGATATTGCGTTCATTAGAATTGTGTTAGATGTGCGGTAATTGTTTAGGATACAGCTTGTTAGAGAGGAAGCGAAAGCTGGCCATTCGTGAGCTTGGTCCGATGGGTGTCTCGCCTGCAGCCCCATACTTTTCAGCGCTTATGTTTCGCGCGTGCACAGCCTATCTTCGACCGTTCGCTCTCAGAGGAGCATATTCCGCACAACGAATTTGGCGCCACGTTTTCAAATTTTTCGAGCAGAAGCAAATAGTGAGACACTCTGTCTCACTATTGTACTACACAAGCGAGCGAGCTCTTTGTCAGAGGCATTATCGATGAGCAAACCAGAGATCGATTAAAGCTTTCACTTGATATGCTTTGGTATTGCCGAGGCGTAGCACATGGCGCAGACATGCATACGCCCGCAAGCAAACCATACGACTTTTCGCTCGCTCTCACTCACTCACTCACTCACTCACTCACTCACTCACTCACTCACTCACTCACTCACTCACTCACTCACTCACTCACTCACTCACTCACTCACTCACTCACTCACTCACTCACTCACTCACTCACTCACTCACTCACTCACTCACTCACTCACTCACTCACTCACTCACTCACTCACTCACTCACTCACTCACTCACTCACTCACTCACTCACTCACTCACTCACTCACTCACTCACTCACTCACTCACTCACTCACTCACTCACTCACTCACTCACTCACTCACTCACTCACTCACTCACTCACTCACTCACTCACTCACTCACTCACTCACTCACTCACTCACTCACTCACTCACTCGGAGCGCAAAGGGCAATGCCAGGGCTAGGAATCTTTCATAAACTGCAATGTCCAGCCAACACAGACTTCAGCGCCAATTCCTCCCTTTTCGGTAGGAGCTAAGCTAACTGTAGCCTCATGTGAGCGCCATGAGAAAGGTATTCAGCCGGAAAAACTTCATCCCCGTAATGGCTTAGAATCACTGCCAGCGAAAATTAAGCAGCTTGGTATCCATGCGCCTCAGACAATCCAGCCACCACCGGCGCCTATCGCGCTACGTGGGCGCGCAGGAATCTTGCAGTTTTACGTATCAGTTCTCTTCAAGTGACCAGGAGATTTCGTGACCAGAAGAAAGAAGATTTCGTTTCGGGTGGCGTGCACTTGGAGATGTTACACAAATTAGGTTTTTCAGAATAGCCTAGATCACGGGCACGGTTCCTACCAATATAATCTTCGAACGGACTGCGACTGGCAATAACTCTAACGCCTTGTGATGGTTAACCAAGTCGATCCACTTAATCTGTTGCATTTGTGTTATGCCCTTCGCAACCTTGCAATTTTATTTTCATTTCAGAAGTAATAGTTTCATTTCATGTCTGCTTTTTCTCCTAAATTTACCATGAATGTCGTTTGCAAATGAACATAATGAGTCTTGTTTTGCATTCCTGAAAATAAATTAAAATGAAAAATTAAACCCTCCGGGTCCATTTAATAGGCCGACAAAGAATAGACGAAAGTAAGATCGAACTCGACTTACCTGCCGTCCTCTTCTGGCAGCACTAATCGTTGCCGTGACTTCGAATCCAGCGAACTGACTTCAACAGTGAGTTCGTTAGATTTGGTTTTCTTCCTTCATAACCGAATCATGTCCAGACGGCCAATAAAATTCACCATAATATTCCCTCCTTCTGAAGCCTCTGTTTCATCCTAGGTTGGCAAATGTCATTGAAAGAAACTGCAGTAGCTAAGAAGGAAAAGTAAAGAACGATCACTCCTATTAGTTCAAATAAGGTAGTCGAGGACAGAAGTTTAGTTATAGAAATTGAAATCCCCCTGCACAGCCGTGCGAAGTCATGCGACCTATCACCCAACTTTTGGCTTAGTTTTAAGCGCATTACTACAGCTCTGTCATTATTCGGCACAGTCACCAATGAGATGTATTGAGTCAGCGCACTAAGCTTCTTCGGTTCCAGTCGCATAAAGAAATAAAAAACAAATGAAGGCGCTCTCTCCCGTTACTTAGCGATAATTATCTACATCAGCGTCGGAAGCGAGGAAAGGAAGAACAAGATGAAGTAATTAAAGTACTTTCGGTCTATCGCAGCGCCGGTTGACGGTAGCTAGACGTAAAGCGGTAAGGCCGTCCTATTGCCTTTCCTTGTCGGGCCCGCCAGCACCGATCGAGGTTTCGCATTAGCGCAATTGGGGCACAAAAAAAGAAAAAAAAAAGCGGCGCTAATCTGCGGGGGCGACTGGCAGGGCTGTCTCTATTGGAACGGCGAAATAAAATGGGGCCTCTGTACAGTAGACAGCGACAAAGCGTCTCTGCAGCGTTGCCGTGCTTGCTGGGGGGGGTGTCGCCCAGGCGTACCTACTGTGCGCGGTCGATTGACTCGGTGGCGTTAAACAATCATTGTCTCCTACGAGAAATGGCTGTGGCGCGGGGAAGCACGTATAACTTTATTGGCGCAGGCAACTTCTTCAGGGCTGGCAGTCAACGCGCAGTTTGGGTGATTGGATTAGTGCTCGCGGAGGCTGAACTCTCGGCATGGTTAAGATTGCCCTAACCAGGACGTGTCCCCCGGGACGAGTTGTTCAGTGCGGAGAGAGGCGGTGTCGCGAGCAGAGGCTACTTTCCGACTGGGGACACCCACCAGCAGCGCGACAGCGTCGCAGTCTACATCTATAGTTACGTGCAGAGGAGGTGCAATAGTTGCACCTACTCTGCACGAAGGAGGTGTAATTCTCCGCAGAAGGGGTGCAACAGAGGAAGCTTTCAAGAACTCGTTCCTTGCCCGGCTATATACATTGCTAGATCCTAAGACGGTCGCGCGCCTCTTGAAACAGTCACCATGTAGTGAATACGGAAGCCATTGTCGGATATCTCGCGAAACCAAGAATATTAGCTCTTACGTTTAGAACGAAACAAGAGATTGCGGTATGCTAGAGAGAATGAGAGAGAAAGTAGTGTCAAGCGTGTCCGTTCGGTGCAGCATGAGAGCGCTATCAACACTGCCAGGATGAACAAATCAGTTTTCAGACATAACACATAACTTACCAAGAAAGCAAGGTACTCTCCAGTACAGCTCAACTGATACAAATCCCATTTTTTCGGTTGGCAACTAGGTAAGCGCAGTCGTGGCCGTAAACCAACCGGGTCGTTATTTAACATGAAAAAAAAAACAAAATTCGCTACTTTCACTTTCTTATAAATATTGTTCCGTATTTGCTTATTTTTTTATCTGAAGCCCTATATCTGCCCAACACCACCTTACAGTCCAGTTATAGTAAGGAAGAATGTATCGAGCAAGTTTACTATTAAAAAAGATATTCATGTCGACTTCTCTTTTTGTTTGTTCTTTGTTCGAAATCGCTCGTCGGAAAGCTCCAAGCATGTTCGTTCGCCTAAAATGTACAGCTTCGGTGGATATTTCAGCAGCCAAATTAAGCGAATAATTCTTAATTCCGTTGTACTGCAGTCGAACCTAAAGCGTGCACTGCAGATAGAATCAACAGAGACGAGGAACTAATTAGCGCACGAAGAGAAAACTCTGTTTCCAAAAGCTTTTGCAGCTACATAATTGGCGCGGGAAAAGCAACGTCGTTTTCCAAGATCTTTTTGTATACATCCCTCGCTCGCAAGCGCCAATCTTCCTCCTGAAAGCAGTTGAAGCAAACACTTTGTGTAACCTTTTCCGACGAACAGAGGAAAATCCAGCGCCGTCTCTTAAGCCGTCCAAACATACAATGCGCAGTCCTGAAAGGCCCGAAGCGAAGAAAATAAAAACTGCATCCTTGTCCTGTTCATCAGAGTGCATCGAAGCCAGTGCGAAGAGGGCAGGGGAGTCAGGCGCGAGCGCAATTAACTTTTTCACTCCGACTCGTTGATGGGCCGCGAAGGATTTTCCAGCGGCAGCTACTAGGAAAAGGCGGAACATAAAAGGAGGCGCATAAAAGGAAAGAAAGAATTAAAGAGGGGGAGTTAAGAGAGAGAAAAATGCGGGAAGCTATTTCGTTTCCTGTAATGGGGCTGCCTCATTATAGCAGAAATGAGGCAGTGCAGAAAAGAGATAAAAACGACGTAAACCCAATTTCACGGCAAAAAAAAAGCGGCAGCATGGAAGAGTGTACGACGATTTGCATATCCATTCACAGTGCAGCGCGTTTATTAACGCAAATGATTATTATGCAGCAGTTTTGCTTCGGCTATCGGTACAGAAGGTCGGCCCTACTTTGCGCCACAACATACTTTGGTTACTAAATAACGAGAATAATAAGATGGGATGAATAAGTGGCGAGAAGAATTTTGTAACTGCATGCAGAATGAAGGCGTTTGCAGAGGGCTTGGATGACTCTAAAAGACAAAATCCAAAAAGCACTTGATGAGAGGTGGGGTCCAGTGCAGAAATCTGCAATGCAAATGGGCGCAACTACAAACAGAAAATATAATTGCACAGCTGTGCAACACGATGGCCTCGAAAGAATCACTGCATGGCCAGAAAAGGTAAACTATTCACAGGTGCGTTAATCGTAAGAGGGGAAAGTATAAGACACGCAAACAAGCGGGAGTGTTTTTTCGCAGTCGCCCCTGAGCTTATTTCACTGTTGCGCGTTAGGACAATTTTTGCTCAGTACATTGAAATGCACGCCATTGGAAGGAGCGAAGCAGGATTCGCTGTGGGCGGTGCGCGAGCTAAGAGACCAAGGAAGGGAAGAAGTGAACGGCGGAAGTGTACCGTGACACGTTATACCTGTGCGCAGTACGTAACAAGTTTCTCCCGTGTTTTGCGAGATTCACGCTCTGAGCGCAGCAGGTGAAATTAATCATTGTAATCTTCAAAACTCCTTTTCGATTTGCGGCTGCCTTAATATTTAGTTGTCCATGTGCACGTAAGACGCGTATGGAACATTGCACTGCAAAATCGACCCCATACCTCTATACGGATATAACGGCGATATGCTCGAAAACAACAAAAAAAGAAATCCACTGTATTCCAGTGTTTACTAGTTTTATTATGCGAAGCATATAAACGAGAATATGACGGCTCCGCGTGCATTTAAGCTGGGTTCTATGTGGTTCCTATGTTCTTATGTTGTGGTCCTAGGACCCTAGTGTGGCCGCTACAGTCGTCTGCCAAAACGTCAACAAAGTGTGTGCGGCAAGTATCGAAACTGTTATAAGTAGGAAATATAGGACAACGGCTTCTAACAACCCCTGAAACTATTCATCTTGGGAGCTTCACGCCATTCGCCAGGATGTACCGCTCTCTAAAGATAAGCTGGCTGCAGCTGGTGCAGGTCCAGGTTAATTCGAGGGATAGGGGAAAGGTCTTTACCCTGAAGTAGGCGCAGTCAGGTTGATGATCATAAAGGCGCCCTGTGGAAAGTGGCGGCAAAAATTCGTCAGCTAGTGGTTGAAAGCAAATGAACGTGGAAGCCGCAGGCTCGATTCGCTTTCACGAGGAGCCAACTGCAACTGCTAAATGGCAAGTACTTCCTTGACAGCTGCCGCCACCTGTCGCATGCGCCCGTCCCTAAAATCGACTGCGCATGCGTAGTAGGAGCTGGCTGTTTGGTTTCAGCCAGTTTAGCCGGACGAGGTGTGGCGTGCATGGGCACAGCGGCCGTGTGAAAAGGCGCTCTAATCCTGCACTCCCTCTGATCCAGAAAACAGCCGTAATGTCTCGTTTTGGGATGACAATAAGCTATCATGTCACGTTGTTCGTCTCTCTTCAGGAGTTGGACATGTCTCCACGTTTAGCATGTAAGGTGCTGGTAATAGTTAGGGCTGTTATGCTTCGCCCAACAGACGGGGCGAAAGGCGAGTGAAGGGAGGCACATCAAAGAGTTCAGCCATTAGGATTGCAACGTCAAAACACCACATCGGTCAGTGGTTTCTAAGAACTGACCGAACCAGCCGAAGGGAGAGTGTAGGCGAATTGGCACCTCCTTTCAAACTGGACGTTCTGACGTGGAAGTCGAGCAAAATTTATTTGTGGCGTTCTTTGCTATCGCTGAACGTAATGTTAGAGCTCTTTAAACTACTGCTCTTGGACAAACCAACTACAAGGATTTATGTTTGTCTTGAGGCCTCACGTAATATTCAAATTCTTTAAGTACCGTGCAATACATACCATACCATACCGTGCTGTACCACACCTAACCTTACCATACAGTGCCATACCATACCCATAGCCTCCTCTATTTTTCTGTGCCTGCTCAAAGGCTCCTGAAGCGCCTTCTGAAGGCAACGCCCCTCTGCCGAATTTTTCCGCGGGGCGGCGCTGCCAGCCCTGGAGAAGGCACGTGCGGGTGTGCGGGCTGCGGCGACTGCAGGTATCAGTTGGCGTTTTGTTTGCGTTGTGTCTACGCATCGTTTCGCGCGTGCCATGAGCTATGGCATACTGCTGTGCGCCGGGATGCAAATCAGACGCGAAGCGGCAAGTGCCAGGGGTTTCATTCTATGAAATTCCTAGTGACAACAATTTGAGATTGAAGTGGCTGCAAGTCATACCCAGAAAGGACTGGGTGCCGAATACCACGTCACGCTATTCGGTCGTTTGCAGCAAACATTTCCTGCTTGACGACTTCGAAGAAGGATGCAAGACTAGGAAGCTTAAAAGAGGTGCGACCCCGAACTATGTTTCTGAACTATCCAGAGTATATGCTACCACCTGTCAAGAAGCCCCCGGAGCGATGGTGCTTTGAGAAAACGGAAGGCTGCCGTTCTGCATTGCACGTCCGTTGTCCGTGCTACTACAAGTTGCCTGCCTCGCGATGTCATTGCCGACCCTCCGCTACCGACAGTAAAGTTCTTGTATGTTCACTAGATGCGCATTGTTTTTTGATTCCATTGCATCATTACCAGGCAAAACTCGTTAGTAAACACACAGACAAGGAACGCAGACAGAGTATCCCGCAAAAAAAATCTTCGGAACGTGGAATGGGGTTCACGGGCACGCTCTTAATCCATTGAGAAATACTTTCATGTAATGTTTTTGATTAGGTAACTTAAGAGTTTTAATGCTAGTGTGCTTTTTTGTAGGATCTAGCAAACTGAATAGCATCGCCGGTGATGAAGTCAACAGACGAAAAGTTCACCTTGGAGTTGAAACTATGCCGCAGCCGCATGCTATCAGTATGCCCCGGCTGTCGTGTTCCCATTTTTATTTATTTTATTTATCTATTTTAATACCCTAAGGCCCAATGCGGGCATTACATAGGGGGGGGGGGGGGGAGGCGGGAATTCTTCAAAGAAAACCTAACAAATATACAACACAGAATATAAACGGCTGACGACAGAAATAAACAAGAAGCCAGGTGCAAGTTAATAAGAGAAAAGGAAAAAATTGGCTAGGAACAGGTTACGTATAAAAATTCCGCCGCTATCCTTCATGTTCCGACTGATCTGCTCCTTTATGCCATCCTCTCCTATTGTTTATTCTCCTTTCCCGTTGCTCTGCAATCGGGTTTCTTTCCCACACCCTCCCATACTAGCTGGACTGGCTTGGAGCTGAAGGTGAACACCGCCTGCTCGTGCAGCAGACCATCGACACCCTAGGCGCCTAATGTTTTGTGCCTGAATAAAGTCTGATACTAATACTACTCATTTACGCACGCTTGTATATGTATGAAAACAATGTATAGATAGCCAACATCGTGACAATTCTCCCACGTTATGTATGTTTGGAGAAAATGGAAGCTGCGCTGTAACAAAGCGCGACGTTTTATACGCTACGTAATACTGCTGCGTCGCCTGCTAAATGAAGGGCTGCGCGCGCCACCTGGGAGCGGCTTCGCGTACTTGAGCGAACGGCGCCTGGCAATGGCCCCAAGCCGCCATTGACCAGGCACAGAAAAATAGGGGAGGCTATGTCGTACCACACCATACTATACCATACCACACCACACCATACCATACCACAGCATACCATACCATACCATGCCATGCCGTACCATACCATACCATACCATACCATACCATACCATACCATACCATACCATACCATATCTTACCAAGCCGCACCATGTCGTACCATTGCATTTCACCATACCGGACCGTGTCATACCGTACCGCGCCATACCATACCATACCATACCATACCACACCATACCATACCGTACCGTACCACACATACCATACCATACCACACCATACGACACCATACCATACCATGCCGTACCATACCATACCATATCTTACCAAGCCGCACCATGTCGTACCATACTGTACCTCACCATACCGGAACGTGCCATACCGTACCGTACCATACCACACCATACCATACCACACCATAACATACCATACCACATCATACCATACCATACCACACCTTACGACCCCATACCACACCATACCATACCATAACATGACGTACCATACCATACCAAATCTTACCAAGCCGCACCATGTCGTACCATACTGTACCTCACCATACCGGACCGTGCCATACCGTACCGTACCATACCATACCATAACATACCATACCACACCATACCATACCATACCATACCACACCACACCACACCACACCATACCATACCACTCCATACCACTCCATACCACACCATACCATACCGTACAGTACTGTACCGTGCCCTGCCGTGCTGTGCCGTACCGTACCATACCGTATCGTACCGTACCATACTGTATCGTTCCGTACCATGCCGTGCCGTACCATACCATACATACCATCAACTACATTAACACATGTGTTCTGGCTACGTAGTCCAATTCGGCTTCCGTAGCAGAGTCGAATCTGGGACTTGGTGCACAGTCGCACAAATCTATGCTTCTGCTATAGCTTACTTCGAGTGCACTCTTAATGGCAGCCTACCTCGGGCACATAAGTGGTACTCGACCCAATTGCATAACGGCCACGTGCGCTTGATCAGAGGGTCGTACCCGTTGTCCGCTACATTTGTTTATGTACTTGGAAGCACCGAAAGACACGGGTGAACAGTCAAGGAATGGGTTGGCTTACAGAACACGTATAATTGCCTGCATATCCGATGCGCCGGTGTCTGGGGCCTCCGGAAACTAATTGTGAACGCAAGAGACCGAAATAAGGAATAATTGTAAAATGAAGTCCTGAAGTAACATGGAGGTTGTCATGTATACTGAAGTGACTTCAACTCTAGACTTCTATTTTTCGTACCCTGATGCGCATAATGTTTCTATAAAGCATAAACTGCGCTAGACGTACCGCTTAGTAGGCACTTCTTTCCCTTCACGTGCCTGCCGACGAACTTTTGAGTTTGTTTGGCTCTCGTAATCAACAAAACGAAAACGTTTAGCTCAGGAACATGAGATATAATAATGAACCAAAAAATGTTTGTATACATGCTAGCACAAAATGCACCGGGTCGAAATTATGGAAGAGTCCCTGAAACTCTCTTGGTTTAAGCTGCCGCGGTGGCTCTGTGGTTATGGCACTCGGCTGCTGACCCGAAAGACGCGGGTTCGATCACGGCCACGGCGGTCGAATTTCGATGGAGACGAAATTCTTGAGGCCCGTGTACTGTGCGATGTCTGTGTAAAGTAAAGAACCCCAGGTGGTCGAAATTTCCGGAGCCCTTCACTACGGCGTCTCTCATAGGCGGAGTCGCTTTGGGACGTTAAACACCCATAAACTCTAGGATTAAGCGAACTCTATATAGTGCAGTTACGTCCATTGTGACCTCAGCACTGCCGGAAGGCTGGAGCTAGAGGGTGAGGACTAGTGACAAAGCGGCAACGCACGCATAACTAATGTGCTTGAATGTGTGGTATTACTTATTGTTCTCTACTACAATCAAACGTGTCCTCCCCTACGCAACTTTCAGACAGAAAACAACCAACTTTGACATTTTAATTGCCGCTAAAGCATCCGCACACCTCTCACAGTCGTCACGCATATAAGTGAGAGTTTGAAAGGAATACAGTAACTGGCTAAGAAAATTTTCCATCATCTCTAAGGAAAGCCTTTAGTGTCACGTAAAGAAAAAAAAGAACCATGCATCTCTTCGTCCTCATATGATTTGTCACTCATTAAGAGGTTTTTTTTTTTCAGCTGATGGCCACTCTGTATGCTGGTCTATCTCTCCACTCTATGACAACGTAACAGCTGTCCAAACGTCTTTTGATTACGGCCACAGTGCATATCACACCAATGCTGTGGAGAATTCATCGAAAAAAGGACACAGGCAATGCTGTGATAAATCCCTTCATCAAAATGGAAAGGGTGAAAGAAGTTAACTCGAACTATAAACTGACGTCTTATCTGTCAGATGTAACGCTGTCTCTCGCGGCTTCTTTTTTTATTCAAGTTTTTATAAATACCCAAGTAAAACGAATAACTCGTCTAACACTATTGTTCAGAGATCAAGTCGCCCTCCGGACGTTCTTAAAGGGTAAATTGGCGGTTAATTACAGCAAAGAGCTCTAACAACAAACTGGCGTCTAACATTTTATCGGCGACATAGTAATAGAAAAAAATGGGGTGGAGATTTCATCACGTTGCTCGCGGAAACACCGACGACTACAAGCAGAAAGGAAAGAAGAGAATTAAGGTTTGAGTGAGTTTTATGAGAAATACGGTACAGCACGCACGAACGAGAACAGGCGGCTTAAAGATGAAAATAAAAAAAAAAGTTGCCAGGATCGTTTTATACTCTCGTCAGCCCGTGGCGCCACGTGGGCGATAAGGAGACTAAGTGTTTTCATCAGCTTCCAGCCCCGCCGCCTCCTTGTTATGCTCTGCCGGAAGACTGGCGCCGCTTGAGAGGCGGAGGAATAAATTGCGCAAAAATAGAAAGAACAAGTCCGATGAAGGAAAGTGTTACTTAGGCAACGGGGCTGGGCGACGAGCATCGCCTTTATCTCGCCAAGCACCCCGGCGCAAATATGTCACACGCAATTTGGAACATCCCCAGCTCCTCTGTTTTTGCTTTCTGTTTTTGTTTGTTGATAAAATTTTGGCATGTTTCTCTGGGAAACAAATCCTTTACGAGCCCTTATTTCCTTGATTTCCCTTTTTACCGAAAGGCGAGTATAGCAGCAGAGTGACGGAAGGAGATTAGCAATCACGAGCGCTAAGGGAAAATCAATTTTTCTTCGGCCGATATGAGGCGTTATGGAGCCATCACAGGAGCGTGACACCGGAGGAAATGAGCTCTAAGAGGTGATCGGAATCGGATGACGACGGCTTAAGGAATGAGGAAAAGGGCTTCTTAAGCTTAACGCTATAAGTCAAACGCGACCGGTCATGCACTTAGCTAAACCCGAGGAGAAAATAATAATAATAATACTTGGATTTTCTGGGAAAGGAAATGGCGCAGTATCTGTCTCATATATCGTTGGACACCTGAACCGCGTCGTAAGGAAAGGGATAAAGGAGGGAGTGAAAGAAGAAAGAAATAAAGAGGTGCCGTAGTGGAGGGCTACGGAATAATTTCTACCACCTGGGGACCTTTAACGTGCACTGACATCGCACAGCACACGGGCGCCTTAGCGTTCTGCCTCCATAGAAACGCAGCCGCCGTGGTTTTTATGGAGGAAAAACGCTAAGGCGCCCGTGTACAGTGCGATGTCAGTGCACGTTAAAGATCCCCAGGTGGTCGAAAATATTCCGTAGCCCTCCACTACGGCACCTCTTTCTTTCTTTCTTTCTTCTTTCACTCCCTCCTTTATCCCTTCCCTTACGACGCGGTTCAGGTGTCCAACGATATATGAGACAAATACTGCGCCATTTCCTTTTCCAGAAAAACCAATTATTATTATTATTATTGTCTCCTCGGGTTTAGCTCAGTGCATGACCGGTCGCGTTTGACTTATAGCCAAGTAAAAATTCCGAAAAGAACTGCTACCAGCTAACGATATGTAGCGCTGGTTTCAATGATCAAGGTGCAAGCCGAGGTTTAGACTAAACACTCGCAACAAGTTCGATTTAATACCTTGCTTCTTTTCATGATATTTGTTGTAATTTAGCGAGCAATGCCCGATCAGCATAGGAGACTTACTTGTACACTTTTTTTACGTCACTACCGTGTAAGTGACGAGTTTTACGACAGCGGCAAAACCACAAACTGAAAATAGCCCAGAAGTATGTAAAAGCTTTGCAAAGAGAAGCAGCGAAGCAGAATTAACAAAGCGTATGTCCCTCATTGTGTTCTCCCCGTGTCTAAAGAAAAAAAAAATAGAAGAGCCCAAGACACGAACAAGAGGCGTACTACACGGATGAAATGCAGAGAAGATGAGCCCGCGATTAAGGAAAAGAGGAAGGTTATTAATCAAGCCCGTAGCCAGCTAGACAAGAGAACAGCCGGACCGCACAAAAGGCTTTCTCCTCCTCCTCCCATGCGATGCTTCGTCTCTGGAGACACGGCCCTTCTTTCTTCCTTTTATGTTTCTCTGCTTGGATCTGCCTGAGCGAATCTGTCCGCCCATCGATTGTTTGCGAGGTCCTTCTCTATATACATGTTTGGTCTGAGATCTTCGTTTTTCTCTTTGCCCAGTAACATCCCGGGGTAATGCCTGTATAGCAATGCGTCCGAGGCGAGGCCGAAAACTCTCTCCTTGCTAATGCGCTCAGATCTATCCTTTTTTTTTTTCACTTCTTGGCTTTTTACCGTGGTTGATCGAACAGACCGCATCGCCATCTTCCCACAGTCATCACTGTGCATGAGCTGGATTTCGTTTTTATTGTTCCTTCGTCTTTTTCGTCCTTAATATAGACAGAGAGGCAGATGTTCCGGGAAACTTGGCGCCATAGCACTGATGTAAACGCGTGGTATCGTGGGATGGATACCAGACTTCTTCGCCAGAACCCTTCTTCAGCTAATTTTTTTATTTTCCGACTTAGGAGTAAGCTTTGCTTCCTACGTGGAACGCGTCTGGCGCGGGAATCACTCGCGAAGGCATAATGCCTTCAGGGATGCTGCATCGCAAGACTCCGCCCCGAAGAGAAAACGGGCGAATGCGAAGCTATTTTTGGACGCGAGACTTCGCCTTTAAAAAAGCGTACGTTCTGCTTCGTTCCCGAACAATGTGGTGATCGCAATTTCCGAATGATAATGGCCTTTCTCGCGCGCAGCTTCGCGAAGCGATTTCTGACGATTTAGGAAGGCCGTCAGCTTTCTTGAGGAAATGACACCAGGGAAGAAAGGAGGGGAATGAGGGGGAGAGAAATTACAGTACACTGCGAACCGGAGGAATCTCGGCGGGCCATCGCGGAATGTTTGAGTTAGGATTCCTTCGCCGTCCTCCGCCGGAAAAATATACGCAGAGTTTGCCCGCTGCGTTCCTCACTGTGATCTAGGGAAACTCTCTCAGCGGGATTAAGCTTCCGCGCATGGCAACAGCGGTCAGAACAAACAAAGGTGTCGGAAGTTCTTCGCTATTAAGACACGCGATACGCGGCACTGCCTGCGGCACCCTGTTGGGAAAATATCCCTGTAATCAGTGCATCATGTACGGGAAGGCAGTGTTGTTCAGGAAAGCTCATTTCCTGCAGCCCTCGTCTGACGCGCCTTTGCAAACACTGCTTTATGCTGAAACATGCGCCCTGGGTGTGCAGGATTGGATGACGGCGCGAAGTTATCAATTTGGAGAAGCTGAGGAAAGGAAATAGACAAAAGAAAGATTTCAATGTTCCGGAAAAGGATATCTTCAGCACCTTCGGGACATGAAAATAAGATAGGCCAATGTGCATAGCTTGAAAAGGGAGGAAGGTTAAAAAATTAAGAGATAGACAAAGATTCAAGAATAAAAATAAAATAAACTGAGAATGGTGCAGTTTTCCGTGCATGAGCTTATTCCTGCAACATGTTGCGGCAACAACAACATTATCAGCCCATTGTTTCTGAAAGCTACGGTCAAGTGCTCTGGGATGCATATATAATGCGATACAGTGACAATGAAGTGAAATGAATCATGATTGAGACTGAAGTTAAAAAAAAATGCTGCGAAGCTTGATTTTTATTTCAGTCCAGAAAATGTATCCCGTTCTATCTTTTATTTGCTTTTCTGTAGGCCCTAATTAAACCCCATAAACCCTGAATTATTCTTTGAGCTAATCTGTTATATTCGACATTCGCGCTGTCAGCGAACGCCAGCCTCAGGAACGAAGAACGTTAAGAAGGTGAACAAAAATTCAGGTGGGCACTTTGTTGACCTACAGTGCAGCGAGGCGAAATCCTTTAGCGCGGCGTTGCTGCTTGTGTTGCTCATGTGTGATGAAGATTTTGATTAAAGACTACAAAGAGCGTTTAGGCGGCATTCTTCCAGATCGACGTTCAGGAGGCGTCTATATTTGGACGTGACAGCGTGCTTCAGCGTTGCCAAGGAGTCCACGGAACGACACCGCCCGTTCGGGTCGACGCCTTACCCTTTGGACAATTTAAGGAAAGGAAATGACGTCTGTCTCACATATCTCGGTGGACACCCGAACCACACAGTAAGAGAAGGAAAATGATATAAAAATGGTTAATTAACTACTAATGAATGGTTAATTACTAAGTTTTCATTAATGAATGCTTAATAATCTCAAGTGACTATGTCGTAATGACTATAATTTGTTACGACTATTTAACTAGTTAGTTGCTGGATGTAACGGACGTAGAAAAGATCCATGGCCGTGAGTATGAGCCATTAAAGGCTTTCGCCTTAAAAAAAAAAAAACAAAGCGTAGAATAGTTCGTGAGTACAGTGTATGGAGCTTGTCATCCGCTCTTGGGTTCAAGAGACCAGACAACTGACCAGCACAACAAGCGTCGTTTCAGGCGCCAGAAATATGGGAAACCGATGAATAGCTGCTGCTTTGCAAACAGAAATGAAACGGACTTCCTGGTCGATTTTTTACCCTTACGGGTTGTCGACGCGAAGAGCTCATTCAATTCGTTGTGCTTTGCGCGTCGCCGTAGCCTCTTCTTGCAACAATCGATGGCATATCTTCCCTGTACTCCGGGCGACGCAAGTCCGGCAATATTATGCGAGGCAAAACCATGTAACGCGTCTGCCAACAAGCCAACAACGGGAAACATTGCGCACTTGTTGGTTGTGCTCACATCAAGCAAATGGCGACGTTGTCACAGTCAATATTCACGCGTACTATATATTTCTGCTTTTAACTATAGCTTTTTTTGAGTTGATCAAAAGTAATCGATGGCCTTTTAAAAGACTAAAACACATAACACGAAGTGACGAAATAAAACTTTCGTTATGACAGACACCAAGGAAGTTGCCGAAGCTTCTTGTTTAAGTCGGACAAAATTGATATTAGTAACCGCGGCGTGCGTCACACAAAATGTTTGAGTAATAACGACCTATGAAGATAGCAAATATTTTGCCAGGTGGATTGTTGACTACAACCTCTTACTTATTGCTTCGTGGCAACAACAGCCATCCACGTTTGAACTATTTTGCATTGAAATGATGCCTTGGTGCGCATACAATTACGTCATAATTAGAAAATAATTGTAAAAAAGCGTAAAGTCAATCAATGGGACATTTTACGAGGACGCTAATGTGGAAGCCGATACAATGACTGCATGCCGAAGCAGCTTTCGTTACTTTTAATTAGTCGCTTGGCAGCTTTAATTGGACACCCTTTCGATACGGCGGAGAATGCCGCCCATGCACGGGGCGGCGAAACCCGGTCTGTTGTACGCCGCCTCGCTTCTTGGTTGTCCCCTTATTAACGCGTGATTTCAGGCCTCGTCTCGGCAATAATTTTACCTTTCCGGACACCCATGGGTCCGCACTTTTTTACCCGCTCTTTTCTGTCCTCGCCCACAGCTTTGCGCGTGACTTGCTCGCGATGGTGAGACACGTGGCCCGTCATCATTCGTAATTATTTTTCCTTCACACGGCGGAAGCCGGTGACAGCCAGCGCACAGGAATGTCACTTCGTGGTAAGCCGCAACGCTGTATTGTGGCTCATCTGTCTCAGCCCCACCTGTCTGCGTTCGTTTGTCGGGCTTGGCGGCAGATGTGTCAGCATTAACATCCGTGATTACGATTATCAAGGTGGCACCAAAATTCGTAGCAGCAGTATCTGTATTCGTTCTGGTTCTCACTTTCCCACCTGACGTTTGTGGCTCTTCCGGTTTCATCTCCGTCAGAAAGAGAAAGTTGACAGCACTGCACATGCAAACGTTTCTAGTTATTTCGCACTGTTTGACTAGCAGCAGCGAAGTCATATTTTTTCTCAATAATTCATACGCAAGACAATTTTAGTAGCGTTTGTTCGGAGCCTAGTTGGCTCATGTGATGAGAGGCCACTGTAGAAGAGAGCAATTTGAGTAGCGTTTGTTTGGGGGCTAGTTAGATCATCTGAAGGCGGCCTGCTGTGGAAGAGAGCAACTTGACTAGCGTTTGTTCATAGGCTAGTTGGACCATCTGAAAAGGGCTCACTGTGGAAGAGAGGAACTTGACTAGCGTTTGTTCATAGGCTAGTTGAACCATCTGAAAAGGGCCCACTGTGGAAGAGAGCAAGTTGACTAGCGTTTTTTCATAGGCTAGTTGGACCATCTGAAAAGGGCCCACTGTGGAAGAGAGCAACTTGACTAGCGTTTGTTTAGCGGCTAGTTGGCTCTTGTGAAAAGGGCCCGCCGTAGAAGAGAGGAATTTTAAAAGCATTTGTTTAGAACAGGTTGGCTCATGTGAAAGTGCCCACTTTAGAGGTTGTCCTGACTACCTTCATGGAGTGTGTGCTTTGAGCTAAGTTACGCAATGGTCGGTCTTAAAACTAAGAAGGCAATTTTTTTCAGAGCACGCCAATCCAACCTTTGGTGCGGTACTCCGCCTCTCTATTTGCTGGCATAGAAGTGAAATGACAGTTGGCTTCAGCCAATCAGGGGCCAAATTCCCAAAGCTGATTTCAGTTCAGAACGGCGGCTGATTGGCCGCAAATGCTGCTTCGTGACTGACACACTGTTATCACCATTCCCGAAGCGACGGCTACGAGCCCCTCACGAATTGTTTATACCCGCATTATGGTTTGGAATGTAGTGAAACATCCGAATCGCTGGTGTGAGCCATATATTCTGCTTTAGGCAATTACATACTGTGAGCGGCAGTGTCAATAACGCTCCGGTTCGATACCAAGAAATGAGAAAAGCCGGTTCCATTTTTTACTCGCGAATGTTGGCTTTCATCGTTATATAAAGGCTGTTTCTTCTATTTAAAAAAAAAAAGATTAAGGCACATATTTTACATCGATTCATTTCCACATTAAGTTTTTCGCTCTTCTGCAATTGGTAGCTGACACCCATGACGTCATGATCGACAGCTAAACGAGCAATGGCATTCGCCGGTTCAGGTAATGAAGGCGAGGCTGGCCGGTGTAAAGGAAGCTAAAGAAATGCATTCGCAAAATGTTCTTTACCAAAATAGAGCCCGAAATTGCCTCGGATGTATTTCATCCGTCTCGATGGAATGCAATTATTCAGCTGTCCTTTCTTGTACATTTTCGGACTGGGCGCACGTGGATAGAAGTTTCCTTCTTTAATGCGCAAGGCTGTTTCTTTGTAACGTATAAAGCACGAAAGAGACTTCTATTCCGACGTTCAAAGCAAACTCGCAACCTTGATTAAATGTCGATTAGAAAACACAAGGGAGCGGCTTCAGTTACTGCAAGCTGTGTGCAACAAAGTTCCCCAGCGGACTGTTTGATGCTAAGGTAATCAAAGGCTGTTTTACGCTCCGACAATAATTCCGATTATGAGCATCTCTCGAGCTGGTCACTACTGCTTTCCATACCAAAGCAGCCGACACACATTGTTTCGTAGCTACCGGCCCTGGTTCAGACGCATAGCACCAATCGCAGCTGTAAAAAACATTGAGAAATGGAGCTAAAATTGCGTTCTTTTTTACAGTTAATTCGTCAATCCAGATAGCCATTTATTCTCAGTGAAGTTTCGCCGTTGTTCTCGAGTTTGCACATCTTTCAATTTTTCTGTGCTAGCCTGCACAGTGTCAGTTCAAGATTTCTACTTTATCCGTAACACAGCTTCATCCGCGTCATATATATGGATGTCTAACCAGAATCAAAAATGACAGGAAGGGAGAGAATATTTTTTCTACGACGCTTCACTGTGCGCTTGACATCGCTAGCTTGAAAGAAAAGAAAGAGGATGAAGAAGAAAAAGAGAAGGAAAGGTGGTGAGGTTAGACAGGAGAAGAAGTCGGCTTGCTTTACTGCACTGGAGGAAAGGAATGTGGGGATATAAATGTGAAGAAGAAAATAGGAGTAATATTAAAGCCTCAGCCTCTCGTGCATAGGCCGGACGCTCTCGAGAAAAGGAGCAGAACTTGAGAGACCGTTTTCGCCAACTATGAATCACAGTAGTATTGTAAAGGTAGTGAGAAAACATTTTAAAATGGGTTGGAACAAATCTCACGAGCATTTAACTACTCGAAACCAAAAGGTCTGCTATGGGTAATTTTTTGGAATTTTTTGCATTGAAATTTATCACTTTTAAAATTAATCTTATGATAAAAAATCAAGTATTAAAACTGTTCTCCAAAATAGCCTCATTGTCAAGCGCATTCACTTCATCTCAGTGCTTAACTAGGCAGCGCATGCCTCAGAACTTTCCACATGACCTGCACTCCTGTCTTCCAGTTTTTCTTTTTTTTTCTTGAAGTAGAGCACCCCTCCGCCAACGCGGGCACGCAGAGCGTCATACAAACATGAGTGACTGCCCCTAGGCGAGGAATTCCACAGTTGTCCATTGCATTCCCTCCAACGCACGAAGGCCCTCACTTCCGAACTCCAAAACTTTTTATCCTTCTCTGCAGCCTTCAAGAAGCTGTAGTCTGTTCCTGAACTGAGGCCGCCATCTACTAAGCCCTTAGATCACCTAGTTAACATGAAAAGGCAGAAGTTTGTGAAGTCTCGGCCTGCAAGTTATAAGTTTTTATTGCAACGCGTAATTTTTTAGAAGGGCCCCAGAAGAGTCTTATTTCTCTAGTACCAACAAGTAGATGGTTACGGTCCTGCTGCATTATTCATGTCGTTTCTTAAAGGGGGTTGAAGAAAGCAGTGGCGGTCCGTCGAACTGGTGACTGATCGAACATGACGCAAAAACAATACTAAAACAAAACAAAGAACGTTCCAAGCAAGTGAAAAAGCTTTTGAGGCAAAATTTTTCCACGCTGCCCCGTGTGCGGCACAATCAAGCTAGGAGATGCAGCCTTTGGCTGGCATCCTTCGCTCTTAGGTGCAGAAAAGCGGCTGGAGCTTTGTGATGGAAAGTTGGGCGCCGCAACGCTCTTTCGGAAGTGAATGCGATGAACAAAAGCAGACGCAAAGCTGCTCAGGAATGCTGAAAGCCCCAGCACCGACTCTATTGTCTTCGTGCAAAGCGGACAACTCATCCTGTCAGTGAAAACAAAGAACTTCGGCATGTTAGCCTTATTTGCTTTTTGTGGCTCGCGAAGAGATGAATAGAAAATCAACTTTAGCTTTCGCTTTGTCATTTTTTTTAAATATTTGGACAAAGTAAAGGCATTCCCTGCTCAGCAAACGCGCCGCCTTTCCTTTTTGAATTGGACAGCTGACGACGACTCAGAAGTTAAAACCTGTCTCAATTTATTTATTTCTTCGTCGTGGGTATCGCGAACGATTCTCTGCTCATTTTATTAGGCACACAGGCATTGCAGACCTGTGGTCTAAATGTATAAATGCGCTTGATTTCACTTTGATCCAACTTGTATTAAAATTTGCTGACACTGTTAACCCCTATGAAACAAAGTTTACGCATTGGGTTATACTCAGGAAGTGGTACCTTAGAACTTAAATGTTGGGGCATTTACATAACCTGCAGCGCATAATAAAGCATTCACTCGCTTTATTATTTGCTTATTATCTACTACGGCACTCGCGTTGTAATACTGCGGCGTACAGGCCGGGAAGTGCTCAATGGCAAGGAGCATTTGCAGTGGCACAGAAATAAGCGCCGACCGTAGCTCTGGTGTCGCGGTAACTATG